>CAJVPY010000347.1:0-28564 GCA_910591965.1 Dentiscutata erythropus | reverse complement strand
CAATAAAGTTAATATCTAGCATAATTAGCTAGATGCTCCAATTAATATGTATAACATGCGTGCAATGCTTTTCGATTCAATGATCGGATCACTGATTAAAGTTCTACAGGGGATCATCGATATCACAACTGCAGGGGCGGGAGCCGGACATCGACAAAATTCCATAGAGTATGACTTGAAGGTCTTCCACTCCGCTCCCCTCCGCTCCAGCCCAATTATAATAGGTGTTCTAGTCTTTTCAGGAACAAAATACGTATAACGTAGCATTAAGTTAACCAACAAAAGCAAATAAAAACAAACTCGTTGTGTTTATCTGTTATGGTGAACGTTGCTATTAAGGTGATGAAATATACAATTTAATAAACAATTAGAAACTATGTGAATATGAAATTTATTTTGTTATTGCACAGTTGTTATTTCTTAATAATGCTGATAAAGCAATCTAAGAAGAAATATCTTACCACACTAATATTAAAATTTTTATAAATTTAGAAAAATGTGCGAAATTAAGATTATGATAGTACATTGAGTTGAGCTTTACATAGTAAAAAAAATATTTTACTAAGCTATGCAGCTATTTATTATACATATTTATGAAAACAGTATTATTATTTTTACTGTTCTTAACAAATTTCTAATAATGAACAGTAAAAAAATATATACTATGCACAAATTAATATAGTGTTCTCATGTCATAAGAAGACTTTCATATGATTGGACTAATTTTAAAAGATTTATACATTTTAAAGTACTTATACGAATCCTACTATGAGTTCTCATAAGAACTCCGAGGATAAATTTCAAACATTAACACATGATATTATATATCGCAGTTATAGGTTTTCTAAATAATTCAAGCTTAACAATATTTAAGTTTACAAAGAATTTATTAAATGAATTAATAATTTAAATAATTTAATATTTATTTGTAAAAATTTTAAAATATTAATAGTAACAAAATATAAATTATTTTTATAGGATATTAAAACCAACTTGGTAATAAAATGATATTGACTTAATACTCATGAGTCTAATCATTGAAATCTTTAAAAAAAACATCAATATCCATTTTAATTCTAATTAACTCAAGCTTAGACAAATCACGGTCTTTGTTAATAAGTTTAATTGCCCATTGACTGAATGGCGTTGGTATAAAATAAATTTTATCTCCATCAAATGTATGTATAGCTGTTATAATGTCACAAGATATATACATAAATACTTTATGCTTTCTAGTTATCGATCTGAAATGATGGGTTTTCCCTTCTATTAGAATATAATATTCTAACTAATTTTTTTTTAAAGATTAATTTATCTGCTGATTCAATTCCCACCAAAAATATTCTAAAGGCATGAGCAGAGCACGGTCAATAATTGATAATTCACTATTATCCAGAGAAATTTCAGTTGCAATGCATCTATTTTGCTTAAATTCTTCAATGAATTTTTCTTGATTAATTTTAATTTAATGATTAAAATGTCGTCGTTGATCTTGAAATAAAAGGAAAGACGTTTCTAGTCTCTGTTAAATTTTTTTATGTCCTTTTTGTGTTCAGAAAATGTTTTAATAATTGAAAGATTTAGAACAGCATCAGGAAAATTAAATAAATACAAATCTGCGAAAATGCAGATTTTGCGGATTTTTTTGCAAAAAACTGCAAATTTTTTTATATTTTGAAATTTTGCACAGAATTGTATTTAATTTCTGTAGTTATAGCTGGTGAGTTTGAAGTTTTGCACAGATTTTCGTTTAATTTATTATTTAATTTTTTTGCAAATCTGCGCAGAACAGCACTAAAAAATTTTTTCTGAAGAGATTTAGAAAAAGATCAATATCCGTAGACACTAATGCAATTTCCATGTATATCAATATCCAATAGTTAATATTAATAAGATGTCGAATAAAAATAGTGCAATTTGTTATAGTCAACTTGATTTAGTTCGAACTTTTCGATTGAAATTTTAATTTAATACGCGAGCACTCTCTTTTACTTTTATTATATTAATTTTTGCCCTTATATATGCATCAAAAATGTAAAAAAAATTCGTTAGCGAATTTAAATATTCTTTTATCCAACTACAACAATCTATATGATAACAACACCGAAATTCCAAAAATGATAGGTGTCAATCGAGGCATAGTGAATTGTAGTCTAAATCTTTTCAAGCCTGGCCTTTACTAAGTCTCTTTTAACTTTATTGTGCGGTTACTTGTTAAACCTGAATACTAATATCTTCACTTTATTCTTTTTTTTTTTTTTTTTTTTAGATACTTTGCTTATTTCGAGATCACATGTTATAAGATTTTGGTAATTTCATTTGGGTCGAAAACTCCTCGTCAAATGTGTATCCACTGTGAAGAGGATACCCCGGCTTAATAATCGTTTAAAGGATTATTTAATAAATGTAAAATGGGTTACATGATAAAAAAGAATTCATTAGATCTTATTACTTTAAAAGATTGCATATTTTGGTTTGCAGGTTCAAAATGTAGAAGAAATTTGGCAAGGTGTTTTTGTTAATTCAGCTGGCACTTGTCTTTAATTACGTAATAAAGTTCAAATGATTTAAATCATGATTTTTACCATCCTACATATGGCCAATGCCAACATTGCGTTCCACTTATAAAAATATATCATAGCCGGATATAACTTGGATTCAAATAGAGATATCAGATACCTTTATATTACCAAAATATTGTTACGCAAGTTTTTTATTATAGAAAATTTTAAAGTAGCGTTATCGAAATTTTTATAATAATCAAAGTCTGGAATTTTGTATGGTTTTTTAAATGCTTGTAGTACGATATCAATATTATGTATTTTAACTTGCATTATTTAATGAAAATTTGAATGAACGATTCGAACTTCACATGAGCAAAAGAAAATTGATTGTTTCACTAAATACTATAAAATATCAGGGACAAATCTTTGGAAATAACGAAAGTTAACGTTAGTTCTTTTAATATTGGCAAATTAGAGTTTTTATTGAATAGCTAATCAAATCAAATTTCATAAAAAAACGTAATAGTATAATCAAGTTTCATATAATATTATTAAAAATTATCGAATTTTTCTATATCTAAAAATTATACGAGTTATTTATAATTATATGTTAAACAATTAAATTACTCTGCCCAAATTTTCCTCACTATATGAAGGTTTTATATTTCCCATAAACAAGGATAAAATGAAACTTAACCCACACATAGGTATAAAAGCTATAAAGGACGAATGCAATGCCATCGAATAAGCATGAATAACCAAGGACCGTGTTTCAGCTGGTAAAAATTGTATACAGTATACAGATTGTGGTGTAAAACTTTGTGGCAATGCTAATGAACTCGAAAATTGAATAAGCTTGGTGTAAAATATATTCCCTATTATTGCGTTTCCAAGTACACCTCCGACTGAAATAACAATAGAATAAATTAATAATATTATAATTTTTAAGAAATACTTAAAAATACTCACCGGTATTGAAGAACATTAGTAAAGAGGTGGTAATAGCTATATCTTTATGCTCGATAGACTCTTGACAGCATAATAAAACATCTTGAAAAATTATACCAGCTCCTAATCCAGCTATGATTATGAATCCGATCAATTCACCGGGACCACTATTTTCATTCCACATTGTGATTAATCCAAAACTAATAGTCATGAAAGCCGAACCTATCAGGCAGAGTAATCTATGTGTTACTTTGTCAGTTCGAGAATATAGTTGACCCGTTATGGCTGTGGCTACTGAAAATCCAAGAACGTAGGGTGCTAATGCCACTCCGGCCATGGTAGCTTTTAATAATATAAAGGATTTTAAACTTTGGAAATTGGAATTTTGTGAGGTAACGTTTGGGTGGCTTACCGGAATAACCTTTTACCGCTTGAAAGTAGATAGGTACATATGTAATAAAACTATAGAATGACATTCCGTGCAAAAAGGCTACTAAAAAACATGAAATTATGTGAACCTTTTTGAACAGATGTGCTATCAAGAAATTTGCATAAATAAGTTAATAAATTAGTTATTATAAAATATGAAAAATGTTCTTATATTAGATACCTACATGGAGCAATAGGCTCAACAGCTACATAACTTTCAACAAAGCCAAATAAAGCATAACCAACCACGCCAACACAAAAGGGTGCTATAATAATGGGACTGTTCCAGGCATAAGCATTACCACCCCAATTAAGAGGTAGCAATATACAAATTGTTGATACAATAATTATAGCAATACCAGTAACATCGAGTCTCTTGATATTCTTAAGAAGGGCGGTTTGTTTTGGGGAATGAAGACTAAAAGTCACTGTGATAATTGTTATTGCCCCTAGAGGTAAATTAATAAAAAAACTCCACCTATTTTTGATAAGAAACTTGAAGAATTACAAAATAAATAAATAAAGCATATAGAATTGATTACATACCTCCAACTAACATGATCTGTAAATATACCACCCAAAATAGGTCCGACTACGGTAGTAATACCATAGAATGCATTGATAATACTTTGGTACCTTCCAACATCTTTAGCACTAACTATGTCTGTAACGATAGTATCAGCAAGTCTACAAACCAAAAATAAAATGATAAAATTAAATCAATTTAATTTATATGCAGATTGAAATAATTCGATGCGGTAAGATACATACATAAGGATTCCACCGCCACCAACACCAGCAATAGCACGAAATATTATAAATGAAATCTTATAAATATTGATTAATTTTCAAATTCATAATTTAATAATTGTTAACGTTAATGTTATATAGTAATAAAGAAAATTACCATATTTTGTGCAAAACCACATAGTAGGCTGCCCAGCTCAAAAACAAAAACAGAGAACAATATAGTCACTTTACGACCAAATATATTGGATAACTTCCCATAAATTGGTTGAAGTGAGGTCTATATTAATTAAAGTGAGACTTAATAAAAGAATTGAATGTGAAGAATATCACATCGGCGGAATTTTGATGAAAATTAATTATAATACTTCTGTAAGTAAGTACGCTCCGGCAATCCAAGAGATTTGATTCAATGCATTGAAATCTGAAACTATTTTAGGCGAAGAAGTAGCAACGACTGTTTGGTCCAATGCGCCTAAACACACAGAACAACCTAGACTGCCAATTGCAAATTTAATAATTATACTATACAAAGTTTGAAATTTTGATGGAAATTACAAACCCAAACATAACAAAAAATAATCTAGATCCATGCAATAAAGTAGAACGTTCAGTGGGTGGAATATCATCATTTGAAATGCTGGCCATATTATGTTAGGGAAATCAAATATTAGTAAGAAAACAGAAATTTAATGATAAAGCCGCCTTTTAAGCATAAACATCAGGGTTAATGCCCTAAAAAATTTAAAGGTACAAGCCGATCGGTTGTGGTAAAATTTTTACTTGGAAGATATATCATACATTGAGATCAGTATAAATAAATTAGGGTTGTAAAAAACGTAATTTTACGTAATTTTGATATCATGTGAAAATGTAGTCTAAATTTTATTATACATGATGTACTTTTGAATGCAAAATTGTAGCTCCGAGCGTAGTGATCTCCAATAACACTGACCAAGCTTTCGTAATGTTGGTACAATAATCACGTGCCAGTCCATTATCAAATGTTAATAATACATTACATTTTTGTAAATTACAGTGTAACGTAACCCTAATTAATTGTCAATTTAATTTGTGAAAAAAGTAATATATTGAAGGTGGGGTAATCGGTTAGACGCAAGTTCTAATATGTAATTTTTACCAAGAGCGCAGCATATGATTATATGATGCATGAAATGTAGTGTTTCTGTACAAATCCAAGCTATTGATTGGATTCCCCTTTCACATGCATCGTATTTACCTGGGTTTGATTTGGTTTATTAATATAACTTGTAATTTATGTAGATCCTGCATTACTCAAATTTACGTAATTAATCAAAATCGAACTTCTCCATCCCTAATTATACCAAATTTTACTAAATTTATCGATATCGTTATATGAATACCTAATTTATTGTCCTTTGCTATTTATAAACAACCGTTATCCATTTTTAGCATTTAATTAATTAACTGGTTTACTCATACGTTTACTTGCTGGTTTTAGAAAAACAAATCGATTAGAATGGATTACGTACGTACGTACTTAGTTGGTGAATAAGATCTTAGATATTTCCTTTTTTATTTTAACATTACAGTGCAGTGATGGGCGAAAAAAAGTGACTGGTCACGTGTCGTAAATCATTTTCAGAATTCATATTCATAGACATGCGTTTTTTTCGAACTTTGAGCGAAGGAATTTCAATAACTACCTACTGTATTCAAAATTAATGAAACTTTTTATATTAATCCTATGAATTAGTAGAATCAACAATAAAAAAATTACATCGAATTTGGATATGTAATAAGATATTCTCATTCAAAGTTGGAATAAGTGCAGGCGATTATAAAACAGACTGGCTAAGTTTTTTTCAAACTTTGTGCGAAATATCTCGGTATAGGTATTACCGGGTCAGTTGACCCGTACGGGTCACGGATCGAAAATTAATCTAACCCGGGTAAAACGGGTCAGGATTTAAAATAGGCAAAATTTGTTAAAGTAATATTTTAATGTTTATTATATATTGTACCTATATAATCATATTGATAGATTACAATTTTACTAAAGCTCTAACAGAGACAGTACGGGACAGTTTCTGATATATCATGAGTCAAAAATTGGATCAAGTAGCATTGATAAAGACTAATAAACTCGGATTGCTCGAAGAAATTTTTGATACCGTATAAGCGCGAAATAACGTTCGTGGGCGTTATTTTGAAAATCGAATCCTTCAAAAATAGTTTATATGGTCCCGAATTAGCATCCATAGGCGTTCCGAATTAACGTGGAGTAGCATATAATCATTGTTGGAAAATGATACACAGCCGATCTTCCATAAGTGCATCCTCTATAAGTGCACTTCACAAGCACTTTCTTTCCATAAGTGCACTTCACATACACTTCTTTCTATTAGTGCACATCATTTGATAACGTACAGTGTAAAAAATCGTGTGCGCATGTGAGAATCGAACATGAAATTTTCTTATTTTATATGAAGATAGCATGTGATCATATGAGTGCGCACATACTTTTCAAACTGAAATTTTTACACTGGTAACGTAACGTTATTTGTAGATTACATTCCATAAGAGCACATTCCGTAAGAGCACTTTTTTCTAAATACATACATTTATGAGGGACTTCGTAGATATTATAATATATATTTATTGAATTAACTTTAGGATTATAATCATCTTATATTAGAGATAAATTAGGTCTAAACCAATTATATATAAGCAGAATTGCCTTCCCGACATTTTTAATTAACTTATCCAAGGTAGGTTTAGACTGGCGTTTTTTTGTATTTTCGGATTTCGTTTTTATTTCTTGTCTTGCTTCTCTGGGTATTATCAAATTCTATAATTTGATTAACCATATTTTACACGATTCTGCTCCGCTTTAGATGACCCCAAAGATTGATGGTATTGGATTCAAAAAAATAAACTCTTATGTCGAAAATAACATGCATATGGCGCTTATACGGTACAAACTCCGAAAAGATCTGATTTAAATATTTGTTGGTATGTTTAGATATGCACACATCATATATCATCCATATGACCCGTTGACCCAGGTTATAACCCAGGTCGACATTTGACCCGTCCAGGTCATTATTTTCCGATCCGGTAATACCTCCATATCTTGGATTAATTTTCATTGATTTTGAACAGGTAGATATTGTCGTCCAAAGTTTAGAAAAGTTAAGAATCAGGACTGTGGCAAAGTTTTTTTTTTTTAGCTTGAATGAGGATATCTCAATAACTACTTATCCAAAATCGATGTTTTTTTTTTCAAACATTGAACCAGTGACAAACTTTCGAACGTGATTACTATATAATAATACAAATAATACATGTGTTTTTTTCGATTATATTCTGAACGATACAACAATGTCTACACATTTAAAATAAAGTTTCGTAGAATTCATATTCAATATGTTTGTTATGTTATGTCTATACAGAAACTTACAGTGAAAATTTTTCTTACCAGCAAAAAGATTTTAACAAAAAAGCATAAAAAAATTTCTGATTATAAAATTGGTTTTCATAATGAATACTTCACCATAGGCTCTACTAATAAACCCAAACAGCCATGATTTCATCAATATTTGTCGAAGCTGCATTGCGAATTATGATCAATGGAATCAAAGTAAATTTTTTATATTGTGATATATGGCCAATTCTATTTTGACCCGGGTCAAAGTGACCTATCACATGATTATTTACCTAAGAATTTTCAAAACTTTGAGCAAACTTATCTCGATGACTATCAAATCAAATCCAATAAATTTTTTTTTATTAGAATCTTATTTATTCATAGAATTTGAATAAAAAAAAATTTCATCGATTTTAGTCATGTAGTTATTGAGATAACATCGTTCAAAGTTAAAGAAAAATCAAAACTTGTTAACAAAATAGATGCTATGCAAAATTTTTTTATGAAGATATCTTGACACACACCAAACCAAATTCAATAAAACCTTTTATTTGAACTAGATTCATAAAATTTGAATAAAAAATTTTCATCAAATTTAGTCAAGTAGTTGTCAAAATATCTTTGCTCAAATTAGTGAAAATTTTGGCATAGCTTCTATTTTGATAGGCATTTAATTTTTCTCTAACTTTGAGCAAGTAACCCTTAAACTATCTAGCGGCCATATTTGGCTGCTAAAATATTTTTTTATATATTTTTTTATAATTACTAAAAATTTTATCAAGCTTGACCCCCCTATTTCTAAGCTAAAAATATAGCATATAATTAATTAATAATAAATAAAAATTTTAAAATAATTTTAATATTATTAAAGATATTAATTTTTGAATCTTGCCAATTTTGAGCTTTTTATATAAAAATATTTTTAAAATTTTCAAAGTTTTATATGTAAAAACTACTAAAAAAGCTTTTTTGCTTCTAATTAAAGTCAGAATTTTATTTAAAAATTTATAAAAATTTTATTAATTAAAATTATTTTTAAAAACTAATTCTATAATCCTGTTCTAAGATTATAGGGGGGCAAGCTTAAAATTTTAAAAAGTTAGTCAAATAATAAAGATAAATTTTATTTTTTAAAAAAAATTTTTAAAATTTTTAATATTTTTAATATATAAGCAACTATATTTTCTTTTCTTATAATTTAAAAATAAATATTATTATTTTGTTATCCTTATTTTCAAATATTATTATATAAAATTTTTTTTAAATATTTTAATATTTAATAAAATTAGATCAGATGCAACTGTTTATAAATTTTAGTGACCATATTTGGCCACTAAGCCTGACGGTTTAAGGGATATCTCAACAACCACCTGACTAAATTTGACAAAAATTTTTTTATTCAAATTCTATAAAACTATAAAATTCTAATATAAAAGATTTAATAAATTGGTTTAATAGTTGTTAAGATATCTTCATTCAATTTTAAAAGAATTTGGTATTTTGATAAGTGTTTGATTTTTTTTCTAAATTTGAAAAAAGATATTTTGGCAAACACTTGACAAATCTGATGAAAATTTTTTTATTCAAATTTTTTGAAATTATAAAATTCAAATAAACATATTCTATTGAATTTAGTTTGATAGTTGTCAAGTTATCTTTGATTAAATTTGAGCGAAGATATTTCAGCAAACACTTAACTAATTTGATGATTATTTTTTATTCTAATTCTATGAATCTATAGAATTCTAACAAAAAAAGGTTTATAGAATTTGGTTCAATGGTTGTCAAGATAACTTCAATAAAAGTTAAAGAAAAATTTTGGCGCAACTTCTATTTCATAGGTGTTTTGATGGATCTTATTTAGTATAGGTTAGAATATATAAATATTATAAGATTATTTAATATAAAAAAACTCTAACCCTAATCTGAAGCTAACTATAAACTATACTATAACCCTTACCCTAACCCTAACTATTCTTAAATCTGTTTAGATTAGTTCAAATAATTCTTTTTATATTAAATAATTTTATAATATTTATATATTCTCATCTATATTAAGAGTAGAGAGTATGTAGATTATTTTGTCATATGATTTTGGTGGTACAATAAGATTTATATAGAAATTAATAATGTGCTACTAATAAAACTTTTTATGATGTATAGTTGACGGCTTTCTATTGGTTGAATCTAGATTAATCTGTAATCTTGGTCACACTATTTAGTAATAGAAGGTTCAGTGCAATAAATCCAGGAGACTGGAATAATTAAAAACCATTTGGCAAGTCCTGAGTTTGGAGGTAATAGTAATCTACAATAGTACCACAGGAGGGCTGAATTCAAACCAGGGCTCGAGATCAGAAAACAAGCAACTAGGTCCTAATGGTAGAGGACATACTAGCTGAACTGCCAGGTTGTCACATTAAAGAAAAAGAACATATACTCTGAAAGTATAGACCAAAGGGAGGACATCATTCAGGCACCTAAAGCCTAGGCAGACCAACCTTTCCAGGTTGCTAGCTGGAAGTAAGGGAGAGACCAATAAAAAATCCAGGTAAGAAGATGGTCTAAATGCGAGGTACTAGAGTTGCTAGAAACCAAAACAAGGGCAAGGAGTATATAATGGGTGCCAAGTTAGAAAGGTTAGTGCTTGAGAAACGTCTATAGAATGGCAGCACCTCAAAAGGTGATATGAGATATGAATATAGAATAGCAAGTCAATATATACTAATTAGAAAGAAGTTATAAGAACAAGCATTTGAATACATATGTGGAATATGTACTGCTATATTAGGTTTACTTCAAGGATAGTTAAGTGTTCTAAAGTAGGGTGTGAAATCTAGATGGGTAATACAAAATCCATTGTATGAATGATGAGAAAACTCACTGGGTTAGGGTGCAGATAGAGGTAGTTAGGACTAGATAGTTTAAATAGATACCTCTCTGTTGGGGTGCAGGTACGGCAGATAGTGTAAAACCTTTAGGTGAACTACTTCAATTAGACACTCAAAAGGTGCACATATAGCTTGATATACCATTGTTTTAATTATATATAAAACTTTGTCTATACTCTAATAAAAAGCTCTTCTGGCCAATGAGGTCAGTTTAATATCAAAAAAAAAAAACTTTTTATAGTTGTAATTAATTTTAGCCAAAATTTTATAAAATATAAATAAAATAATTTATTTATTATAGTAAAATTTTGAACTATTATATTATTTTAAAAAAATATACTTATATATATCACAAAGTTTTTCTGGGTTAACTCAAAATTTTCTGGTCTATATATTAATTTTATTAATAAATTTTATATCCAATCTTTAAAACTTTATATCTTACTAAGTTTTTGACCAATTTTAATAATTTTACTATCATTAGAATCAGAAAAACCCACTCTACAAACATTTTTTAAGAATTAGTTTACTTAATACAATTTTTTATAAAATTAAATATAAAAAAAAATTACTATTAAGTTTATATATAATTTTAAAATAGTACTCCCTACTCTTAAATATTAACCAAAAAAAGATTTATTAAAATTGGTTTAATAGATTGTCAAGATATCTTCACTCAAAGTTTTAAAAATTTTTGGGTATATAATCACATTTTGACCTGGGTTAAAATAGAATTGACCTTTTTTTAAACTTAATTTTATTTTATTTTTAGTATTATTACATTAATATGTTTTGATCAATTTAGAAAACTACATAAAAAATTTGATAAAGTATTAATAATTCCATATAACCTTGATAGAGTAAAAAGTTTTGGAAATGTTGAAGGAAAAGTTTTATTATGTACACTTGCTAAACAATTGAGAAAAATTAAATTATATTATATTTGCAGCAAACTTCAAATACTATAAAAATAGATCATTATATTTAAAATTTAATGATACTATTACTACATTTATTATGAAATAAAATACAAAAAATCTTCAATTGTGTGTTTATCAAAAAACAATGAATTTACTAGAATTAATAAAAAAATTTATTTAAGTAACCTTTAAATTTTTATTTATATTAAGTTTAATATAGATAATTATTTATTAATTTCATTAAATATATAAACCAAATTGGTTACTATAAATATATTAAGGTAATTCACAGTTAAAGAGTCAAATTTTCATAATAAAAATTAGTGTAGTTTTACTAATTGCTTTATATAGAAGTGAAATGTTGTACATTTCTAATTATAATAAAAAACCCTATAGTAAACAATCAATAAATACTCATATTATATTATATACTAATGCAATTTTAATGATTTAGCTATTGTTAAAATTAGAAAAGTTGGTTCTGCAAAGTTTAATTAGAAATTATAAAGGTTTACTTAGTAAAAAAAATATTTTTATATATAAATAAGCACTATTTACACATTATAAAAATTTACTATTAAATAACTACTATAATTTATTATTTATATAAAAAATATTTATATAATAGGCATCTAATTAAAAAAGTTGGTACTTAGAGGTGTGGTGACTTAGTGTAGTGGTCTAGTCATCACCCTCTCCAAGTAGCAGGTCTAGAGTTCAAATTCTACTAGTGACAATATTTAAAAATAGGCTTGTGTTCAGTTGATGGCTATGCATATCAGTTGGATCTAATCTGTAACTTCGGTTACACCATTTAGTAATGGGAGCAATGGTGTAATAAATCTGAGGAATCGGCATAACTGAAAACCCATTTGGGAAGTACCGAGTTAGGAAGTAACAGTGATCTTCAATAGTATCACAAGAGGGCTGAATTCGAACTGGATCTAAGATCGGAGAACTGAATGACCAGGTCCTAATGGTGAAGGACATACTAGCCAAACTGCTGGGTCTGTTGCACTGGAGGAAAAGGACATACGCTTTGAAAGTATGTACCAAGGGGAGGGTGTCCTTTAGGCACCTAAAGCCTGGGCAGACCGACCTTTTCAGGTTGCCGGCTGGAAGTAAGGGAGGGACTGATAAAGAATCTAGATAAAAAGACAGTTTAATTGCAGGTACTAGGGTTGTTATAAACCTAATAAGGGCAATAAAGCGTTTGTGGCCCTGCAAAGAAGAGAACTGTAACACTACAGGGGTAGAGACCTGGGACATCATATGATGGATCTACAATGGAAGCATAGCCTCATCTGCAAGTGGAAGCCTCAGCAACTGCGTAAGGGTAATTGTAAGTGGATACACAAGAGCCTAGTCTAGAAAGTTAAAGATTCGGACTTTATCTAGCCAAGATTTAAGGTTAGGGTAAATTTGAAGATTAGAGATACTTTGAGCTATCGGATAAGGTAACTCTTAGATATAAATAGTTATCTATGAGCTCTATTCTTGATTGCACAATGTTTAACTTAGACATAGTGTATGACATACCAAATTCTTAAGTAATAAATAAACACACACTCAAGAGGTGAATCTTCACTTGTAAAAAAAAAAAAAAAAAAGTTGGTGCTTGAAAAATGTCCGTAGAATTGCAACATCTAAAAGGTGGTATGAGTTATGTATATGGAATGGCAGATTAATATATACTAATTAGAAAGAGGCTATAGAAACATATAGGTGTATACATATATAGAATATATACTACTCTGTTAAATTTATCTCAAAGATAGACTAGTTTTATATAAATTAGTAAGTCCTTATATGAGTACAAAAGCAAATGTGAGTAGATACCAAAATTCAGTATATAAATAATAAGAAAAGTATCATTTATCATCTGATTTTTTTTATAGAGGGTGGGTGCCAAAATATCATACTAATAGATTACATGTATATATATTTATATGTAATTGTAATCATTTGAGGGAGGGGAGTGATTTTACTATTTACAAAAAATCAGATGATAAATGATATTTCCCTAAGCAATACCTAGTGTTCCTAATGAATTTGAGTTCAAAGTTCATAAACATGTTCAAAGTTTCAAATAAAGAAGAAAGCATATAATTACAAAGATAAAAATATTTATATCTTGTAATCTATTAGGCCTAATTTAATATTTTTAATCACTATTCTGTTCTCAAGACACTTCTCTACAACTTTACTTAACTATTGAAAAAGGTTTATTTAGTAAAGAAAAATTTTTTTTGAAAAACTCTAAATTTAAAATTTCTATTATAATAAAATTTTTGAATTTCAATTAAAACATTTTTTTTTACTAAATAAACCTTTTTTTAACTTCTAATAAAGGTTGTAAAGAAGTATCTTGTGATCAAAATGGAAGTTAAAATGTTAAAATTAGTTTAGTAGAATGCAAAATATAAATATTTTTATCTTCATGATTATATATTTTCTTCTTTATTTATAATAAAATAAAAAAGAAAATATATAATCATGAAGATGAAATACTTATATTTCACAATCTACTAGACTGATTTTAATGTTTTAACTACTATTTTGATTGCAAAATACTCCTCTACAACCTTTATTAGAAGTTGAAAAAAGGTTTATTTAGTAAAAAAATTAGTTTAGTTGAAATTCAAAAATTATATTATAATAAAAAATTTTTAAATTTGGAGTTTTTCAAAGAAATGTTTTTTCTTTACTAAGTAACCCTCTTTTTACTACCTAAGTAAAGTTGTAGAGAAGTGTTTTGAAAACAAAATAGCAATTAAAATGTTAAAATTGGCCTAGTAGATCACAAGATACAGTATAAGTATTTTTATATTTGTAATTATATACTTTCTTTTTTATTCAAAACTTTAAACATGTTCATGAACTTTGAACTCAGGCTTATTAGAAACACTAGAAATACCTATGAGCTAGAGGGTTGTTGGTAGTGATTAGAACCAGATTATTTAAATGAGCAACCTTTGTAGTTGAGTGCAAGTGTAGCAGATAATATAGAACCTCTAACATAATACTAACACTTTAGACAAACTGTTAAATTAGACACCAAAAGTGTATATGTAGCTTAATATACTATTGTTGTAATTAAAAATTCACTATGGCCAAAGAAATCATCTTAATACTAAAAAAAAATATATATAGTTAATTCTCTCTTAACCAAATTTCTCTAAACCAAACTCTCTCTTAACTCAACTAAAACTCTAAGACATTTATAAATTTTATTATAAAGTTTAAATAAGCTTATAATATCTCTTTGAGAACTGAACTAAAAACCCAAGAATGGGTTGTTTAGATAAGGAAGAGTTGACTATATATAATATTATATAAGAATAGCAATAGTCAGATAGCCATTTTATAGCTATTGGTAGTATCTTGTAATCTAGCAATTCAAATATGATTATTTAAGCCATATTCAATTTGTCTCATTAAGATAAATTAAATGGTACTAAAATTATTCTATTTGAATTATTAGATCACTAGTTACAGCCAATGGCTGTAAAATTTCTAACTGAAAATAGCTAATCATCACTATTTCTAATAGCATATATTATATTAAAATATTGTAAGCAAAATATATTATTATAGCCAAACCTTAAATTTAGGCTACAGACAAATATTTAGATTAATTTATTATTAGAGTTTCTAGATGTTTGAGTTCTTATTCTTAGTACTAGGCTTAAAATTTAAAACTTTTTCAATTATATAAAACATTTTTATTAAGTTTAACAAAAATAAATATTAAAAAATAAACTATAAAAAGACCTTTTTAAGTATACTTTCTATAGATATACACTTTTTAAATACATGCTCAAGCAGTAATGGTAAATGACTAGATTATTTACTCAAAATTTAAATAAACTTGTCATTTGGGTTATTAGATTATTTAGTCATTTGTATATAAAGTAATTTTTTGGTCAGATAGTTAATATAAAAAGTTATTAACTACTGTGATTACTAATTAATGATTATAGCTACATACAAAGTCAAAATTATACTAAGATAACATCTTCAATAAAGTTATTTAAAGAAAACTTAAAATAATTAAAATATTAATTAATTTAATAAGCTTTGGTTTTTATTTGTAGCTATAATTATCAATAATATATTATAAAAATTACTTTACTAGTATATCTAATAATTAAATTTGATTGACCAAATGATGTTAGACTATTAGTCAACAAATATTAAATAACCTTCTATGGTTATTAAAATATGAAATAACCCAGTAACTAGTTACTAGTCATTTAGGCCAATTGGGTTATTTCAAATTATTTACTGTTTTTGCACTCAAGTGCTAACCCAAATATATACTTGATTTCTATAAATATACTTTTTTTATTATTCACTATATGTATCTACATTATTAAAGCTTAGTCCAAAGAGTATATACTTGGAAAGGTCTGACTGTAACAGTATAGTATATTACTATACCAAAATTAGAAATGATATATATTTGAAATCTAATTGATAATATACTTACTAATCTGATTTTATAAATATATTAAGTATTTCTTAAAATATATCTTACTACATATAGTATCTACTTCACCAATAAAATTGCAGATTTGAATAATTATATACTATAGATTCATTAAAATTAACTACATATAAAATCCTGAAATATAAAATGTAAATCATATTACAATAATCTTATACTATATTATAGCCATGTTATTATATTGTTATAATTAGTGTTGGCAATTAGAACAATTGAATAAAAGTCTAATTTTTTTGTCTTTATATAAAAAAAATTTTTATTAATAATTTGAATTAGTAAAATAATAAATTTAAAATATTTTTAGATTTAATTAGAAAATTTAATACTGAAAATTTACAATAGAAAAATATAAAAAGTGAATAGAATTAGAGCCAATAGAACAAACATAGTTAATATAACAACCTGATTATAATGTCTATTAACTTTTTACTTGGACTAATTAGTAATTTTAGCTTTATTAAACAACTTAAATCCATGTAGTCAAAGACTTGAGGTGGTTTCATTATTTAAAGCTAATGTTCTATTAAAACAATATCAACTAAAGGTTCTATTTTTTTAGAGATACAAAGCTATTAATTTAAAAGACTAGGACAACAGCTATCTGATTTAAATTCTTCAGATAATTACTCCAAAGTATAGAATTTCACATAATAATTAGAAATTGGTATTTAAAATTACTTTGCACAAGATGTATATATACAAGTAGGTTTTTTTTTGTAAAAAAGAAGTTCCAAATATATATATACAAGTATATATTGTGCAAAAAATAACATGCAAGAGAAATAAAAATATTTTATTGTACAAAAATTTAGTCTAAATTTAAAATTCAAAATAGGATAAAGATATATAGTCTGAAAAATTCCAAAAGATATAGAGTTGGTATTATTCAGAAATAATAAAAATATACATATAAAAATAAAATTTATATGCACATATATACAACTAATAGTTGGTTTATAAAATCAAAAACCTATAACACAGCTGTATTTGTGCATGTAAATTTTAATCTGAATTTTATATACTGTTAGAAATAGTAAATAATATAAATTTATAAAGTTATAGTAGTGTTCTGCAAAAAAGAATCCAAATAGATCTTATTTTTAATAGACATTTATATAGCATTTTACTAAGGGTACTAGAACTAAAATTGTATATATAATTAATATAGAAAATATACTACCAATAATAGGCTTCACTTGTCTCTCACATGTGCCTATGGCTAGCAGCAGCCTTTCTATTAAAAATACTAAATCCTTTTGAATTTTTTTATACAGAATACTAAATTATAGTAACTGGTAGTAGAAATTATATTAATTTCAATGCAAATTAAATTAACTTTAACCACATATTTTGGTTACTAAAAAAAGATCTTTTACAGTAACTTTACTACCATGCTATAGTTTTATTTTATATATATTGAATTAATAGATTTTGTTGCAATTTGAGCTTTATTTATCATATAATATTTTACATAGTTATTTTTATTAATTTTATTGTTTAACATCTTGGTTAATCTCAATTAAAAGTTAAAACTAGTTGTAAATTCAATAACTGAATTGGATTTACCAACAAACCAAATTGAACTGTATTGTATAAAATATATGTTATATTAGAGTTGTTATTGGACTAGACTGGACTATTGAACTAGACTAGTTCAATTTTATCCAGTCCAGTTTACTATAACTGTATTGGACTGAACTATTATTGGACCTACAAATAAGTTATATGATATTATATTTAGCTAATCAAATTATGTATAAAACATATTTAGTTATATATAAAACTTGTACCACTTAAAGTTATACAATAAATTATATTGTCACATATAAGTATAATATAAAAGTTTATTTATTGAAATATATAATATAGTTTATGTAGTAAATTTGATCAAAGAAGTTTTTTTATATATTATTAATAATAGTATTTATTATTATTCTCAATATTTATTATTCAAATTTACCATTGCTATACATATAATTTGCATTATCACTCCAATTTGTAATATAATTTTTACTATCACTATATATATAATCTGCATTATCACTTCAATTTGTAATGTAATTTTTATGTATTTATTATTCAAATTTACCATCACTATATATATGATCTGCATTATCACTCCAATTTGTAGTATAATTTTTATGTATATAGCATAGTTTATTTTATTTATTTTATTTTTTTTTATTAATGTTAATGTCATATATAAAAAAGCGAATAACTTTTACAAAGTATCACATGAATACATAATAGTTAATCAGATAGATTTTCTATAAACATCTAATTTGATGTGACATTACACCTCCAATTTTCTATTTTAAGTTAAGGAGACTACTATTAGCTAAAGAAAGGCTGGGGAAAAACCTTGTTTAATATAAAATAATAAGGTATATATATATTTAGATTGAAATAGTTTTAATAGGGCTAAAGAAATATTGTAAGAGAAGTAATAATAATAATAATAGTTGAAGTTAGAGAAAAAAAAAATAAAAATAAAAATAAAAATAGTAAGAGAAAAAAAAAGAAAAAAAAAAAAAATTGAATTTGTAACCCTGCAGTGTTATATATTTAAGCTATAGTATATAAAAAGTTAAAAAGAAAAGCTATATAAATAATAATTAAAGTGAGAGAAGAAATAAAAAAGATATATCCAAATTGTAGTAGGTAATGCTACCTAGGTGCACTGGGCCTAACATACTACCAGAAGGTTTGAACGTACAGCTCTGCAGTGCAATATGCCCTAACTACTGTACTACAACCGTCAGGATAATGAAAATCATTTTTGTAGGTTTTTTGAATATTTTTTTGGATAAGATCTACCAATCAGATTGCTTAATTTAACTATGTGTTAGTTGTCAGAGAATTTTGTGTTGTACAGCATATATATTTAAGGTTTTGTGTTTAGAGTTGGTTTATACTTCAAGTAAAATGAGTCGACGAAGTTATTTTAGAGCATACTTAAAGAGAAGTTTTAAAAGAAGTTTGCCTTCAAGGGAAGTAGAAGATTTGCTATCAAAAGAAAATGAAGATTTGTTTCAAAATAAAGTAATAGCTTTAACTCAAGAAGAAGATATACTTTTGTCGCAAATTGAAGTTGAGAAAAATGTTAGTAAGATTTCAGAAGAGTGGGCTAAAGGGATTTATCCCTATAATTTTTTGTTAGTTGGGTTTTCAAGAATGCAAAGGTATGCATTTGTATTATTAATATAGATAGGTTGGCAAAAAGATTATATTTTGAAAGAGTTAAGTAAGATATTAATTATGTAGTTTGTGAATTGAAGAGAAGTCTTTGAGAAAAAGGTTAGAAAAAATTGAAGAGCAAATACGAAGTCAGATGTCAGAACAAAGTTCAGAAGGTGGTCAAGATAGTTGTACTTTAAATTATTTTCTTGATTTGAAGAGAAAATATACGCAAAGGTTAGAAAAGTTGCGGATGTTACATTGTGTAGAAGGTTTTGGTGAAGTTGGCGATAGTATAGAAATTGTAAATAGTAGTTGAGGTAAAGAGTTAGTATAATAAGAAGAAGTTTTAGAATTTAGTTTAGTTTTGAATATATCAAGTCTTAATAAAGATTGGATAAAGAATAAGTTGTTAAATGGGTATATGATGATAATAAAATTAAATAATATATATAAGATTTGTAAAATTTTATAAAATGATCTATATAGTTATTTAATACATGAAAAGATTGTAAAGTTTTGGAAAAGTAATTTTTGAATAAATTGGTCAATATTGTTGTTAAAAATAGTAGCAGTGTTTTGATGTGATGTTAATCTAGAGAAGTGTGTTTTGTTTAAGTGTTATATTTCTTGCAAGTTCCCAACTATGTTGGGTTTGATTTCGTGGTTTCCAGATTTTAGTTATAAACCAATTAAGAAGACTATTAGAAAGATTGATAAAGAAAGATTGTGTATATTTATGAAGAAAAGAATGTACTTGGTTAAGTAGTTGTTGACTAACCATACCAGAAATAATTAATAGTATTTGTAAAGAAAGTTCTGAGATATTGTTTGTATTGATGAAAAGTTGTTGAATATGTTGAGATTGTAGAGATTGATTGTTATTAGAATTTAAATTTTTACTGTTTGAAGTATATAGTTTTTAAAGGTATTAGAAAGTTGCCAAGATGAATAGTAACAATTGATAATATGTAAAATGTTTTCTAGTTGATTGCATCAAGCACAGTTTGGTGTTAAATATAAATATGAATATCGTATATTAAGATTTAACATTGTTGGTAGATTGTTAAAAATAATTTTAATATGTAGAGTATATAAATTTGTATTATAATTTTGAGAATTAAAAATATTAAAGAATAGTTGAATATCAAAAGTGGGATTGGTTTGAAATTTTTTAAGTTAAAGAAAGTGATTAAGTATATGAATAGTATAAAAAGTTTTAGTAAGTTTTCGAATTGGTGTAAAAATTGTATTATTATACTATGAAAAGTAGGGTAATATTGTAAAATTTAATTACAAGACTTACTATTTCAATGACTATTGTATATGATTGAAGTTTGTATTAGAATTATTAGTATATATTGAAATTGTAATTTTTATCACTATATAAAAATTTTGAAAAACATATTCTAACTTTCCCCAGACTATTCTTTCAGAAAATGCTTATTTTTTAGAACAAAATATATACAAATTCCTGGTAATTTTTATAAAATTTTGATAAATTCTAGATAAAAATCAAATTCAAATAAAATTTAGCTTCTAATTATAATGAAGTACAAAAGATGAAGCTGAATATTACCTGGATTTAATTTTTACTAAAAATAAGTATTTTTTTAAAACAATAATAGAATGATAATCTGGAGAAAATTAGAAGATACTTTTCAAAAAATTTTTATAGAGTTATGAACTATATTACAAAGTTGTTTTTATGTAAAGTTATGTATTTAAAAATTATATATAAAACAGGAGTACCAGAAACCCATTTGGGAAGTTCCAAGTTGTAAGATAGCATAATTTTTGATAGTGATACAAGAAAACTAAATTTGAACTAAAAAATGAAATCAGAGAACCAAGAAAACAAGTTCTTAAGTAGGAGAACACACTAGCTAACTGCCAAATAGATATACTAGAGGAGAAGGATATATACTTCAGAAATATGTACCAAGAAAAGGAAAACTATTTGCACCTAAAGTCTGGGCAGACCAACTTTTCCAACTTGCTAGCTAGAAGTAAGAGATAGAACGATAAGAAATCTGAGAATAAAAAAAGTCTAATATAGATACTGGGGTTATGTGAACTAGAAAAAGAAGTTCAAATAACTGAGTGGATGGTTTAGTAACTAAGACAAGTTTTGGTAAACAAGTATTAAAGTTTAGGTAACTAGGCTAGACAGCTTGGTAAACAGGACTTGGCTTAGATAAACAGACACTAAGCTCAAGTAAACTAGAGTAATATTTCTGAAGATCTAATTTGGAAATATGTAGAACATAGAAAGAATTAGGGTACTATGCTATGCCCTTCTATTAGACATAGTATTAATATAGCAGGTAACTGTTGTTCAAGGCTTGTTTAATAGAAAAATAGTAGATATGTAATTTTGTATTAATATATAGCAATACAAGATCTAAACAGTTAGACTTAAAAAAGGATTTACAGATGTACCAGATATAAATTTGTAATATAAATGTAATATTGTTAACCTCTAATAAAAGGCTGCTATATAACTAGCAATTTTATAAAAAAAAAAAAATTATATATAGGCTTATAAATCCAATATAAACTTATATAGTTATAATTTTTATTAGACATAAAATAAACAAACTACTCTAGTTTACTATTTTTACCAAAACAATTGTTCTAGTTAACTAAGTTACAAGTTTTAGCTAACTCAGTTGTATTAGATGTGTATCTATATTCAAACTGCTATAGTAGATTTTATCTCTTTACTTATCCCTCCTGTATTTGAAGTAAATAAGTATCCCTTAAACTATCTAGTGGCCAAAATTGTTTGCCAAAATCATTTTTAAAAAGTTTTTTTGAGTTTTCTTAAAATTTATTTAAGCTTGACCTATCTATTTAATGAATAAAATTAAAGATATCCCTTTTATATATAATATATCTAAATTTTATTATTCTATTTTTAATTTTAATAAAGATATTGCATTTTTAATAAACTTGATTTTTTGGTTTTATTATTAAAATTTTAAAAAGTTTCTTAAAATTTTATATGTTTTTAAAGAGAAATTTTTTAGTTACTACTAAGTAAAGTTTAAATTTTGCTTAATAAGTTATAAAAGTTTTAATAATAAAAGTAGTGTAATTTTAAATTGTCTACAACTTTGGATTAAGGTAATAGGAGGCCAAAGCTTATATTTTTATTAAGTAAAACTAAAAAAACTGAAAA
This sequence comes from Dentiscutata erythropus, assembly GCA_910591965.1. Taxonomy (NCBI): domain Eukaryota; kingdom Fungi; phylum Glomeromycota; class Glomeromycetes; order Diversisporales; family Gigasporaceae; genus Dentiscutata; species Dentiscutata erythropus. Next base: position 5,842 of record CAJVPY010000347.1, on the reverse strand, counting down.
CTAAAAAAATTTTTAAAATTAAAATTTTTTTAAAAAATTATAAATTTTTCTTTTATAAGCAACTTCAAATTTTTTATAAATATTAAGCAAATAAAAAGAAGTTTTAAATAGTATATAATTATAGTTTTTATTTAAAAAAAAAAAATTATAAAATATTTTTATTTTTTAAAAAAATAGATTAGATATGAATTTATAAAATTTAAATAGCCAAATTTGTTCGCTTAAATGGACAGTTTAAGAGATATTAATGAACAGTATCTATGGCATGTCATGGCTGCTAATTTTCTTAAGACCCTTCTCTTCTTAATATCCAAGCAAGAGGATTCCATAATTCTTGCCTAAAGAATGACATGTATATAAAAAAAACTAAACTAAAAAAAAAGGATAGAAAAAAAAAAGAAGGAAAACTACAAAACTTAAATAAATAACCAAATACAAACAAAAGAAAAAGTAAAAAAAAGATACAAAAAAAGAAGAGATAAAAGAAAAAAGCAAACCTATGAACAAGCACAAGTTCCCCCATGCCCAACTTAAAAATCATTTAATACTCCGTAAAACAATCTTTACCTTCGCTTTGCCTCTATATTAAAATAGTTCAATAGTGTGAAGAATACAAAATTTTTGTTTACCCTATGATCTGTTATGTTATATATCATTATTGTTGGTTATATATAGTAGCGTGACTTTCTCATAACTTGCTATTCCTGATTTGGCTATATAAACAATATCGATCTTTTATAGAAGGTACACCAAATTTCTGACTTTTTGAAAAAAAGTTTGAGAGAAATACCAAAAAACCTGCAGGAATATAGAAAGAGGTTTTTAAAGTCAGGTACTTTCAAAATTTCAAAGAAGTATGTTGGAGTACACAACTATTGTTATTTCTTTTGTATTTTTGTTAATAGCCTAGTGAGCTTCATTGACGAAAAAGATCTTGTCTCTTCACCAAGATTTTTATACAAGGGCACCACCTGCCAGTTATTTTATATAATAACACTCTTGGTTTGTATGCCAAATGTCTTTAGAGAAGTCTCACAAAAAGGAAATGTTAACCTCTAGACAAACTGCTTTATAGACCATGACTCTCCAACAAAAGCTATGTTTTTCTTTGGCAGGAATTTTGATACGAGTAATCATCAAGAAGAGTATATAGTTATAATTTATATATAAATATATTTATTTAATAGTTATTTAAAATTTAGCAAATATAATATTATGTTTAGTAGTTAAATAAATAAATTGTTGTTAGTGTTAAAATTACAAGAGAAATATTTTACCAAGAATAGAATAATATATAAATATTATAAAATGTATACCAGAGACGAATACAATAAATACATAGTTTATATACTGTTTTAAGCTATAAAATCTTAAGTTTAATTGGTTTGCATGACTTATTCATCAAATTTGGTTATTTTTTACACATGTGTTTATCAAACTGTTGGTTTTTATTTGTAAATATTATAAAATAAAATTCTATATAATTATATATTTGTACATATATTTGTTGATTTATACTATATTTAATAATTTTAAATACTAAAATTGTTAACTCGATGCAAATTAATTTGTCTATTTACTAGATATTTAGTATTTTTATTTTTTTTTATAGGATTTATAGGATTTTTTATTGGGTTGATTAAATAATAAATACTAATTATCAAAGACAATAGCAAAATAATTTTTAGATAACTGATAATTAATTATATAGTGCATTATAAACTTTATTTACTTTGCTAATTCGAGTTAATAAAGTTTTATATCTTACTTAATAACAAAAAACCAAGTACTATTTTTATTTAACTTTCCAAATATTAATAGATCTCATGATAGTTTTGTAAATCTATATAAGAAAAGCTATATAACCTATTAAAACTTACTAAAAATAATGAACTATCATATTCAGAATATTACAACTTTTTGGTTTGTATCAATTAGCAAATTTTAGCACTATTATATTTTTTTGTATTTAATTGATAATCTACTAGTCAACCAGAGAGTAATCATAGTAAAATGTAACTCAAATCACTTATAAAAATTAGAAGTTTTTAAATATAGCATGCACATATCTAAAACATTTTTCTTTACTAAGTTAATCATCTTTCTAACTTAAAAAACTTTTGTAGAGCTTGTCAAGATGTATTTAACAGTAGCTAAAGAAACAAAATTAGTCTAGTAGATATCAAAATATCTTTAAAAATTTTTTTTTACTATGTAAACTTCTTTGTAAACAATAATTAATATTGTTTGCAAAGAAGTTTATATAGTAAAAGAAATATTTTTTAAAGATATCTTGACACCTACTAGGCCGATTTTAATAATTTAGTCACTATTGGATACATCTTGACAAGCTCTACAAAAGTCTCTTAAGTTAAAAAGGTGATTAACTTAGTAAAGAAAAATTTTTAGATATATGCATGTCATATTTAGAACTTTCTAATTTTTATAAGTAATTTGAGTCATATTTTACTATGATTACTTTCTGGTTGACTAGTAAATCACTAATAAATAATAATTTGTATTTCAAATATTAATCATCTTTGATACAAATTTAAGAAATTTATTACTATTTCTATCAATTAATGTAATACTCATATTTGGTAAATTATTTTAATAACTGTTTTTGAAAAACAGTGTAATTTGTTAAAATCTATTTTTACAAACTATATATATGTGTATACTTATGTATATATATGGGCTGCTGCCAATAGAAATAAGGCAAATTGACATTTTAAAAAACAGTAATACCTTAACTTTCATAGCTCATATCTCGACGAATTTTGAAGCTATTTTAATAATTTAATATTCAAACGAAAGCTTACGATCTAAGCTTTCTTTTGAATATTAAATTATCCAGCTAGCTGCGAAATTCATCAAAATATGTGCTGTGGAAGTTAAAGTATTAATTTTTTTAAAATGTCAATTTGCCTTATTTCTATTGATGGCAGCCCATATACATATTTATAGTTTCATATTATTTCTTTTACTAATATTTTTTTTCTAATATTCATTTATTTTAAATAGTAAATAAGAGTTTTTTACAGTAATTTATAATAAAAATCAACTTAACATTAACATACTGTGTATCAGAACTTTTAACAATAACTAGCAATAGAAATTATAATAATTCTAATACAAATTAACTATAACTACATGTTATATTATAACAATAGCAAATAAATCTTGTAATAGTAACTGTTATAATGATAACCAAACCTCTGCATATTATATTTGAGGAATGTTAGGTTTTGAAAACTGGGAACCTGATTATGAATTTAGTTCACAATATCATATGTATACATAGTGCTCATAATAATCAAAGTAATAGATATTAATTAAGTAGATCAGTGATTTAATGCATAAAGTTTATTTGTAATCTGTATGTAATAAAAGATAGTCTATTATAGTTGTGCATAATCTAATATTAGAAATGTAATTATTGATTATAGTTTAATAAAACCTATTTGTAATCAAATAGAAATTTAGTATGAATAAAGAGATTCATTAGAGAATCCAGTTCGTTTTTTTCAGAATAAGAAGGCTTTTCTATTACTTAATATAAACTCTCTTAATAAAAAACAGTAGACATAACTTGTGAAGATACATATGTCTGCCAAACTGACTAGTGCAAAGTGAGTACTCAATCTTAGAGAAAACCAATCTAAAATTTTGTAGTAAGGAACACCTATAACAAGGGAGAACCTGGATACAATAAAGAACTCTTGCAGATAATTTATAACATATACACAAGTTGAATAAGTAACAAAGAACCTGAGTAAACAAACAAAAGTCTCATGTAATAACTTAGTTAAGTTCTTAAATTAAAAACCTGAGAGTGTCAAGTAGTAATTTATAAAAAAGAAATATAAGGAAACAACAAAACTCATGAACTTGTTGAAGAATATATTAAGGTTTTGAAGAGAAAGTTAAAGATTAAACAATAGTAGTTCTCTTGCAGAATATTTGCAAGTTAAGGAATAACATTAGTAAAGTATGTAGATATAGTAAAACAACAAAGAATATTGTTACCTGAAAATGCCAAAGTAGAGGTGTGATACGTCAAATGTTTGAAGATTTGAAAAGCCATTTTATGATTATAGTGTTGTCAAAATAGTGGATTTTCTTTAGGATTTTAAAAAGTATGCTTAATTGAGAAGGTGGAATAATAATATAAAATGAAATAGAATTGTATTGTATATGTTAAAAAGTCAAAGGCTATAAATGTGCAAGATAATCAAAACATGTGATACATAGTACAGTTTAAAAAAGACAATAATAAAAGGTATCATAGAAATTGAGAAAAAGATTAATAATGTGTGGAGCATAAAGCAAAGAGACAATGAATCCATATTAATGTATACTTACCATTATGAGACACTTGTGGCTCTGATAAAAAGAATAATCAAGAATTATAAAAAGATACATTGGCATATATTTGGGTTGCATGAACAATATTGATGAAGAGTTTGAGATAATATATTCAATGACTAGCTCTTAGGACCCGGCATTGCTTAGGTTTGAGTTTCTAATTTTTTTCTAATTCTTAGGCCTCAACTATATTAGCTATCAAGCCCTGAGTGTAGCCCAATATTTAGATTTTTAATTTTCTTTTTTGTTTGGATTTAAATAAACTTATTTTAAATTCAAATAAATCTATTTTAGTCTAACTTGGGTTCAAATAAGCCCAACTTAGATTTAAATAACCCAACATAGATTTAAATAAACTCAATATGGGTTCAAATGGATCTGACATAGATTTAAATAAACCTAGCATAGGTTCAAATAGACCAGACATAGATTCAAATAGACCTGATGAGTTCAAATAAACTCAATATGAGTTTAAATAAATCTATATTAGGTTTATTTAAACCCAACTTGATTTAAATAACTCAAATTGGGTTTAATAAACCCAACCCAAATTAGTATAATTTTTTTTAAAAATTTATTTTTTTATTTTTTTAAATTTTATTTTTTTTATTAAGAATAAAACTATTTGCAACAGCTTTCGGCCCAGAGTGCTCTGCCAACCAATCAAATTTACAGGTTGTATAAATATATAAAAAAGATTATCAATAATTGGTTTTCTTTATAATACTACTGTACTATACTAAGCTACACTAAATCATGACAGAAATCATAACTATTGATTACAATTGACAATTAAATACACATACATTAAATTAGTAAGTAAGTTTTACAATAAAATTTTTTACAGCAATTCATTATAGAACTTAAGACTATTAGTTCCAATGCAAATTAATTTAACTTTAATATATTATTGCAATTGTCTAACTTTTTTTACAGTAAATTGCATAATGTTAATACCAATGCAAATTAATTTAGCTATATAATTGTATATTACTATGGTAGCAAGCAAGTCTTGTAACAAAGTTTTTTATAGAAATCAACTTTTGACTATTAATTCTAATACAAATTAGCTCAACTATATACTGTGCCTTTGCAATAGTAAGTAAGTCTTGTAACAAAATTTTTTATAGCAAATCATTATAAAAATTGTGATATATTCCAATGCAAACTAAATCTAACTCTAACCTATACTGTATGTTTAGTAACTAATTTTTTTTATAGCAAATCACAATAGAAATCAATGAAATCACAACCATCAATCCCAAGTGAACTAATTTAACATTAACTTATATATAAGATTGTAACAACCCTTTTTTATAAAAAATTATGATAGAAATTACAACTGTTAATTCCAATTAGTGTTCCTATGAACCGAACTGAAACCGAACTTTGGTCAAGTTCAGGTTCAGGTTCAGTTCAATCATGTTCAATATTGAACCTTCAAGTGAGGTTCATGTTCAGTTCAGTTCAGTAT
>CAJVPY010000346.1:0-28566 GCA_910591965.1 Dentiscutata erythropus | reverse complement strand
AAGGATTGAGAAAGTGGTGTTGTAAAGTCTTTTTTCTTTTGGATATTTGTTGTGAAATCTTCTTTCTTTTAAGATTTTGTTTTTAAAATCTTCTTTAGATTTGAAGTTTTAATTTATTGATTTGACTTGTTTTTTTTTGATTTTCAGAAAGGTCAAGTCGGAATGTATTTATAATTAATCTATAATAATTGCCAAGTAGCAAAATATTGTTCTTGTTAAGCATTGTTTTGTTAAGCATTGTTTTGTTATAAGCGGACATGAAGAAATATTTGTAAATGCCGAAATAATTGGAAAAATCTATCTTCGTTCTAGTGATGATGATGACATCTCGCTAAACTTTGAAACACTCGAAATTTGTAATGTTTTTCCTTAACTTATTTTCCAAATTTGGTAATCTGTTGAGTACGTATAACAACAACCAACACTACACATTCCCAATAAAATGATTTCTGAGAATTTCTTTCTACAACAATTCCATAATGATAACGACCAGCATCATTCATCGCACTCGGATTTCCTAACTCAGCTGCTTTCATAAAATATTCAAAAACCTTCTTTTCATATTTCTTAACATCAATACAAAGTCATGCACTAAATATATAAATACATTGTTCTTGTAATTTTATTTCGACGTACAACAATACATTCGATCGTAAATACGTTAACCATCTGATTGAAAGTAATCAATCATGTAATGTCGAATAACCACGTGATAAACGTCACTTCATTAACTTTTAAGGTACGTACGTACGTGCGTACGATTCCTTTAGAACGAATGTATATATATAAATTACAGTATATTCGTGAAAACTAGTGAAACTGAACTTATCTCAGTCAATTAAACATTTAGAATTTTGCTTGAGAAAAGGTGGATATTAAAAAAAAGATCATCAGGTTATGAAAATCAGGGACATATCCGTTGACCGATAAAGTTTCAAACTTTTATTGTTCATACGTTACGTAGTTCAAATGTGTAGATTGTTCACGTTAAATATTATGGACATTTTAACATTGTGTTGTGTACATACTAGCATATAACGGGTTTGTACAACAGTATCCGGGCTATACTTGTGCCCAAGCCATAGGTCATACTAAAGCCATATATTGTGTGGGGTGCTCGTTAACGTAAATACGTATTGTACTATATTTAATTAACATAAATTAGGATAATAGTAAGTAAAAATAAGTAGAGATATTCATTATTTACAATATGTAGTCAGGAACTATATTGTAATCAGCTGGATGACAAATATCAAAATGGAATATATCGATGAATATCGAACTTAACTTTGAGGGTCGTACGTATGTACGTACGTAATATATATGCGTACTACGTAATTTTCTAGGTATTTAATAGACTACATCTACGCATTAGCTGTTTTTACCAGTTTATACAAGTATTTTTTTGGCTTTTTTTTGATTGATTAACTACATTACTTTATATACAATATGAAATTAACGTAAAAATTTTTAAATCATTTTTTGATTATCAAAGCCTCCAAAAATTTGAAAAATTTAAAAATCTTTTGATTTTTTTTAATAAAAATGAATATATCCATAAAAAAATTATTAAAAAACCTTTCAAACCCACTATCAAAACCTCCTGCTGTTTTATTAATCTCTGGATCTTTCAATCCAGTTCATCTAAAACATATCCATATTCTTGAAGTTGCTAAAAAATATTTAGAAAACCAATATGAAATAGTAGGAGGGTATATTTCACCTTTTTCAAATGATTATGTTCAAGAAACAAATCCAGATGAAGCAATACCATTAAAAGAAAGATTAGAAATGATACAAATTGTAATAGATAAATCTTCCTGGATTGAAATTAATGAATCCTTAACTTCAAATAATAGTGCAGATTGTAATTTAATTATTACAACTTTATCTGATTATTTAAATGAAAATAACCAAATCAAAGAAATTTTAAAGGAAAAACAATTAGAAGTTATATATGTATGTGGATCTGATTTAATAAAGAAATATTATCCAAAAGAACAATTAAAAAATTTAGAAAATTTTAAAGTCATAATAATTAAAAGATATTTTAAAGAAGAAGAAGTTCAAAATCAAAAAAATCAAGATTGGACAGATGAATACAGAAAAGTTTTAGCTGAATTTTATAAAGACAAGTGGAATGATTTTGAAAAAAATAATGTAATTTTTATAGATCAAAATCAAAATGAAAATGATCCTGATATAAAAATTAGTTCAACTAAAATTAGGGAAATATATATTGAAAAAGATAGCAGTTGGGAAAAAATGTGTCACCCTGAAATAACAGAATATATCAAAAAAAACAAGATCTTAGAATTTAAATCTTTAAAACATTAATTTTTTTTTAGCAATATCTTATCAGGTATATAGGTTTATATTATATTTTATATCAATATTTAGCTTTTTTATCATTTTTAACTATTTTTTAACCTATATAACTATCTGTATAACTTAACGTGCATAACTTTATATTAATAAAGGATATGATTTAAGCTCATACGTCATTTTTCGACATAAGTATATTTATATTTATCGGTAAACGAGAAAAAAAGCTAATATTCAATCGGACATTTAAAGAAAAAATTTGCTAAACTTCTGATTTTCAAAAAATTTCACAAAATAGATTCTTTTTTTGTTAACGATGGTTTAAATATGAGATCATTGTAGCCAATATTATGACATTCTAAGTAGAGTGCGATTCCTGGACTATAATCACTAGAAAATTATGTATATGCGAGCATTCTTTTGTCCTGGATAAATTTTTATTGCGGAGCTTTTATTTAAACAAGATTTTCGATCGATTCGATCGATTCGGTCTAGTACAGTAAAGTAATCATTTGTTACACAACACGAAATTGCCTATCGCTATTACAGTTACAGTATTAATATAGATCCAAATTGATCAACAGTAATTTTTCTCACCGTTAACTCTTTACCATGCAAGAACAGATAAAATATTTTAAAAGTATTAGATCTGTTCGTGAACGTTCAAATAAAGTTTACGAAAAAGCAAAAACAAATTCTCTGAATCATTTTCAAGTAGATTTCTCGAAACTTCAAGAAGTGGTAACTCAAGTACTAGCATCAATTAAACGAGATTATAAACAAATCAGCGATATTCCACCGCACAGTCGTTGGCGCCATTTTGACGTTGGAGGACATACTCGTGTTCAAACACTTATAAATGAATGGAAATCTGAATGTGATAAATTGGAAATAACTCGTAGACTTTTAGATTTATTCGTAATTTCTGTTTTATTAGATGCTGGCGCCGGAAATGTGTGGTCCTATAAAGAACAAAAAACTGGGTATATTTATAATCGATCCGAAGGATTAGCAATAGCATCATTAGATATTTTTAAATCTGGGACCTTTTCATCTTTAGATTCTCAGCCGCATCAAGTTGATGGTACGTGTTTACAAATAACTCTTTATTATAAAATTATTTAACATGTTCATATAATATAGCGGATAAACTTGAAAGAATTAGTGCAGCAGATGTTCGTCTGGCATTTCAAGTTTCGATAATAATCCTTTAGAGGGACTTGAAGGGCGTGCTAATTTACTTAGTCGTTTAGGTCATGCTTTGAAAAGTCACTCTGTATATTTCAAAAGTAAAGATAATTCGGTGAGTAATAAGTTTTAATAATCAATTTCAATCAAACCGATTGTTCCAAATTAGTAATCATAAATATCCATTTAGCCACCAAGACCTGGTAACCTCTTAGGTATTTAAAACGAAAAAGTTATAGTATTCATATTTTATGCTACATTTGCATGATTAATACCTTTATTATTCAACGATAATTACTTAGATTATATACTGTCAAATTCTACTACCAATGAAATTGGAACTTTTGTAAAGCTTGATACGCTGTGGTCGGTTATAATTTATGGATTTTCGGATATTTGGCCACCAACAAGAACTTCTCTAGAAGGTGTACCATTAGGAGATGTTTGGCCATGTGAAGTGCTTAAATCACCAAACGCTAATCCAGGTTCCACAGATCATTTCGTACCATTTCATAAACTTTCTCAATGGCTTACATATTCTCTTATTGAACCAATGAAAAAGATATTAGGAATTACATTTGAAGGAGTTGAACAAATGACCGGATTACCAGAGTATCGAAACGGTTTGCAGTTTAAATTTAAAATTTAATTTATTTATAATTAAAAAGATTGGTTTTTTAAATATTTTAATCCATTATATTTTATAATCGCTACATTATAGGTGGTTTATTTGTAGATACTGGTGTACTAACTCTGAAACAATCGGATGTTGAACGTGGTATAAAATATTACAAACAAAATTTTTTGCCATCTGGTGTTCAATCCGAAATAGAAATTGTACCAATGTTTGAAGTTGATGACTCAGTAGTAATTGAATGGCGTGCCATGACGATTATTTTGATGGATAAAGTTGGAGATGAGGTTAGAAATACACTCGGATTATCAAAGGAGCCACTTTCTTTAACTTGGAAGGTACGTTTTAAGATTTTAGTTAATAATAATTTTGATAGGTTTTATAGTTGTTTACCTTTTAATTTTTATTACCGCTCCTTACTGATTACAGGCCGGTCGCGAAATTGCAGCTTCTTTGCGTCCTATTAGTCGTGGACCACCAATCGCTATTAAGTCTGATGGAACGGTTTTTTAAACCAATTTTAATCAGTAAATCTAGTCATTATAATTTATTCTAATACATGCATTGTTAAACAATGTCTATTTAAGTCGAATGGTATGAAGTCATTCGAATTTAGTTACTAGATCTTTTTTGATCAAAAAATAAAACTTTAAAATATATATTACCATATATTATTTCTGTTTTCGATTTGCTTGATATTGGCGATTCGTGATACAACATATATATATATATTGTGAATCCTGTGAGTCCCGTGTTTACAACGTAGGCAATCATTACATTTTGCGACTCATTTCATCGATATCTTTTTAACATTTTATTATTCGCATATTTATATTTTAAGCTTTTTTTAACTAGTATAAATTTGTGAGTCTCGGAGCTGGAGATTAAAGCAAACACATGAACAATGATTTTACCTTACGATAACAAGAACGATGTTAATAATCGTATTTATTAAAGGAATTCTGTATAATATAACGACTTTAGGTGATTACCTATATTGTAATCATTGGATTCACGGGACTCACAAAAGTAAAATTTGATTGGCAATTATCACGTACTAGAGAATATAACCAATTTTTTATTCTAATTTTTTATTTGAAATTTTCAAATCAGAATTTTCAAATTAGAAATTTTAAATCAGAATTGTCAAATCAGAATTTTCAAATTAAAAATTTCAAAATCAGAATTTTCAAATCAAATTTGTCTATCATGCTGCAAAAGCCCGTCTTTTGTCATTTACGTTCTTTTCGTTGTTGAGTAACTTTGATTATGTTCCAAACTCTAACCTGGATAATCAGACGAAAAAGCGTCGCCTGGAAATCAGTTATTCATCAGTATTTAAGATTATGGCAGTTTGCAAAAAGGTGTGACCCTGTGATTTCGTGATGATGATAGCGGAAAATTTGCGAGATTTTAATTCCCTATTGATCATAATTTTCGATCAATAACGTCTTTTATTTAAAATCTTTAAAATTCTCTAAGACTACTAGAATCGGCCGATTTCTCGTGATTTTATATGACATTATGATCTGCAGAGGTACACCTTTTTGCAAACCGCTATAAATATTCCGATAATTCATTTTTATATGACAGATACGGTAATCTTGTAATTATTACATTGTACTGTACGTACAGGTCAGATATATATTCATAACAAATTACAGAATACCCTGTCAAAACCTGTATGCATGGTAGACAAATTTTACATCAGCTTTAAAAGGTGGGGTCTTTGCCTTGAAAATGACCTTACTGGACTATGTAGATTTTATGAATAAAAATTAAATTTCTAGCTATCCAGTAATTCAATTCAAATAAACTTTTTTCATTCATAAAATCTACATAGTCCCGTAAAGACCCCCAGGTTATCAAGTTTAAGAGGCTAAAATTATTAAATTAGAACAGATTTGGTGATCAATTTTTCGTTGATTTTTGACATTTTATCCGTTTTTTAATAGGATCATTTGTACTATATACAATATAATTTTTTTCTTGTTGAAAAAAATCTATTCACACATTATAGACTCTAGCTTTGATGACCATCATTATGATTATTTCATGAGACTTTACAATGAGCACATTTGGATAAATATTTTAACAATTAACTTTTTAAATAGCTACTAATGTAGTTTTTTAATGCTATTTTAAGGTTGCTTATGAAGGCTTCTGCTTTCTTTGCAATATAGAGCTATTGATGATGTTGCATGTAATAATACAATCTTTGATAAATCGAAAATTTCACTGAATAAGATTTAAAATAAAACTTGTGAATTTCTTGGATCCTTTAAAGTGAGTGACTGTACCACATTTCTTTATTGGCAGCGCATGTGTCTGATGTGTAGAACATTTGTTTTTTACGATATAGTAAATATTATACTTCATTCCAACTATTTGATCTATTCTTGTTGTAAGTTGGCCAATGCACAATTCTTCAATGCTTGAAAATAAGTCTCGCTGTGAGTACATAAACAATGCATGTAATTTTTTTAAATTTAGTGCTATATATATTTCTTTTTTTCAAAACAAAGTAAATATTCTTATGCAGTTGTATGATATTGAAGCATCTGATCTCTCATGAAAGGAGCATTGGCAAGCCATGTAGAAAATTCGTTGTGCAATTGTTATTTGCACAAATTTAACAATGGGCTGTGCAAATTGCACAAAAAATAGAATAACATTTCATGTATAAAAAAATTTTTTGCACAGCCGAATTTTCAACAGTGCTTATAGCGGTTGCAAAAAGGTGTAGAACATAAAATTATAAAATTATAAGAATCAGTCAATTCTAGTAGATTTTTCAATTCTTAAAGAATTTTAAAGATTCTAAATAAAATATAGACGTTATTGATCGAAATTAGGGAATTAAAATTTCATAAATTTTCCGCTATCATCATCACGAAATCACAGGGTCATACCTTTTTGCAAACCGTTATAATTAAGGGCTTAAAATTAAAAGCTTGCATTAATTTGAACATTGTTACCTCGAAGTTACCTCCCAATATCCCTATGATCTCTGTACGTGTTACCACAGGATATTCAGGGATACTATGAACTTACCCCTGTTATGCTGGCAATGTGATATACTTATCAACAACTCGAAGAAGAACTTGATTAGTGTCATGGATCAATGCGCAGCACGGATCGCCTTGAACCGTTAAACCATTGATCTTTAAGGATCAAAGGATGATCACCTTACTAACATTCGTACTGACCCCATATCCGTACTATTACACACAGCACCTTATTTTTCAAAATCGTTACTACTATACACATCACTTTTAGTTACCATATCGGTCCCGATATTGGTGATGTGAAGCTTAAGAACAACACATGCGTAACATCAATGGTGGACTCCAAAAAGGGCCTATTAACTACTGTGTCAATGATCATAATACCGAATTGGCCTCATTACCGCCACCATTTGAGCGAAAAGTTATATTCCGCCCATGTCATCCATGCAGATAAACAAGAAATAAACAAGCTTAAGGCTTTTCATGAAGTTATCATCCGTAATCATAACAGATCAAGGCCCATTGTAGACAAAGACCAAAGAAAGTATGGTAATATCAGATGAGGGAATTGGAGTTGAAAAGAACAATCTTTGATTGATAGATCAATAAATAGAATTCCAATTCATCCATTGTAAATTAATTATATAGCCACATTTGTTATTTAAAGGATGCGAATTTGCCCTAGCTTAGTTTTTACAATCTTTGACACCCTTAATAACAACTATATATGGGGTGGAGTCAATAAAAAAGGGACAAATTTTTTCTAAGTAAAGGTTTTCTTGACTTTAAGCTTAAATATCTTAGCAATTATCTTATTAAATTTAATAATTATTTTTTTATTTTAATTCTTTATAATTTCAAAATTAAAATAAAAAAATTTTGAGCAAATTTGGTTAATTAGTTGTTGAGATATTTTAATTTAAAAATTAAAAAAATTTTACTAAAAATGATTTATCCCTTTTCTATTGATTCCACCCATATCTTCATATATATAGTTCTCTTAATAGAATAGCTTCGAATTCTCCACTGTATTCCTTTTTAACTATCTCCATACAGTTATCTTTTTGTTGTTATTAATAAACTTGTATGTGTCCTCATACATGTTAAAATCATAAAGCTCATGTTCACATATGACTCGTGATCCTTGAGTATTGTTGTAATCACATAAGACTCGTGATTCTTTATTATTGTGTTGTCACATGTGACTTGTGACAATTCTTATTACAATACTTTGTATCTTCATATACGTTGTATTGTTGCCTCTTTTGACAAAGCCTTAATAAACCTCTTGTCTAAGTTGTTGTATCAACGCATCTTACCCTAGCCAAATCACAAAATAATAGTCTGTAATAGACTAAACCATAGTTCCTGAAATCATTCTTAGAGGTCGATTTTGAGTGTAACAACATGAATTTGATTGAGCTAAAATGTATTTTTAGGAGCCTACTAAAAAATATGAGGTTATTAACTCCTTTTGTAAAGAAGATATGTGAAGATTTTGCGAAAAATCCCAATAAAAATTTTAATGAGTTTTTCACTTTTGAATCTCACATGTTTGTTATAAAGAAGAAAGTTAAATGACCTACGGGAAATTACAAAAAGAATTCTTATTATATTGTAAATTTTGTGAAAATTAGTTACAATAGGAAAAAATCCAAAATCTGATAAAAAATTTGGTAGTTTCCAGAGTTACTGAGATCATTGTTCTTATTATTCTGACCACATTAAAAAATCAGCCAGTTAGAAAGTCTGCTTTTGTTAGTATGTAAGTATAAATCATTTTCTTTTAGCTTTTAGAAAGTTGATCTTAGTGTATATTTATTTTATTACACATATAGTGCTGAGCAGTAAGGCTAGCAAAAATTAAATAAAAAGAGAAAAATATATGAATATTTGTATGTTGAATCCTGCGTCTGGTCTGTGATAAAAAAAATAGCAGTCATGTGCAGAAACAAAACAATGGAATGTATTGGAATCAAGTGATAAATCTAGTATTTTAGTAGTCCAAGTTATGTGGAAAATGCATCATCTCTCTGTTCTTGTTAGAGAAAAGATGAAATTCATCACTTATATCATTTATACTCCGAATATTTCTTTTTGATAGTGTATGTATATCAACTAATACACAACATAAAGACCTATATATAAGTATATATATATATAATATATATTTATTTTTTAAAAAAAATATCTTTTCTAATGGCCAAAAATTATTATCCAGTAGCATATTTCCAACAAAAAAATTATACTAAGTTCCTTACACTTTTATTTTGAAATTTCATCATTCTTTCAATAATAACAAATTTATTGAATTTGGTGCAACTTTTAAATTTTCTCTGCTCATCGAGCTAATTTATAATACACAATTAAATTCTTTACCAAATTCTTTATAACATGATGATGAATATGCAAATGATATTCCTATAAAAGATACTAAATCAAATATGTTACAAAAATTCTATTTCTGCAAAAAAATTATCGATTTCTTTTTTTTTTGCAATAATTCTTCTAATCATAGACGCAAGTAATAATAAAAGGTGGATGAATCTTGGAATGTTGAGATTCGAGTACATCGCACTATAAATAGTGAAAAAACAAATGACGTTACTATTACTATGGGTATGTTCATTCAAAAAGTATGTATAATTTTGAACATGAAAGATATCAATAGCCAGTTATAAGCTACCCTTTTCTAAAGGCAAGTCAGCCTAAATTATAAAAAAATATTATCATTTATAATTTTATATTTTTACAAGAGTAAATAGGCGCCACCGGCATCTCTAAATTAATATATTTATTATATATTGTACTAAATTAAATCCTGACTGTAATCTATAAACTGGCATACTTTACATTGCACGGATAAATAACTAAGTCTCCTTCAAAAGAACAGGATGCTAGCCCATAAATTTTATCTTATCAGGAAATTAAGTTTGTGCATATCTTGTTTTCCATCTCTATGGAAGACTGGAAATTTAATATTTTATGACTTATATAAATAGAGAGCTTTGTTAGTAATTCTCTAATCAAGACCTTTAAAATTATTTTTTGCACAGAATAGAAGAAAATCAAAATAGTAGTAAGTTAATTTTTGATGAAAATCAATAACAAAAGTACAGTATAAGACAGCTTGAATAATAATTTTATATACCTGAATCAAGGTGGGTTGAAGCTAGTGTTGGAAATCTTATGTTCTTATGTTCTCATGAGAACATACCTTTAGATTTGAAAACATTTGATATTCTATAAATGTTCTCCATGAAAAAAAATCCGAGAACATAATACTCAAAAAATATGTTCTTTATATAAGTATAATATGAGTATAATAGCATAATGTCAGAAATTAGAAATCGAGCGAAGCTCCGAAATCATCCGAAAAGAAAATGAATGAACATGAAAGATAAGAAGGGTGGGACAAAAATTTAAATAAACTTCCGATATTTTCTGAAATAAAATTTAATAAATAGGGTTATAGATAAATTTTGCTGATGAGAACATAAATAAATTTCTGAGAACATTAAATTAAATAAATTTGTTTCATGCGAAAATAAATCTCTACCAGATTTCCATCACTGGTTGAGTCAAGAAATTTGTTTGGAATGAGAAATTCACTGATCGTTCAATTTTTTTTTTTGTCATAATGAAATGTTAAACCATTTTCTACTGATTAAAATTAATTTTCAACTTATTTGACCTATTTGTTAAAATGTTATAAGAAATTAAATTAGAGATTTGATTAAATGCCGCTACGTCCCGCATTGTCGCATATGGATGTTGTTTAGAAAGCTTAATTTAGGCCAAAATTTTGAAATTACACCCGTGTGCTATTTCGCGACAATACGATAATTGATGTTTGGGTGATGTTAGAATGGTTTGGACAACCATGTATTCGCCTGGAAAGATTATCAACCGAGTCGTGTTTTTGACAAGCCGGCTATTATCATAAATCTTAAGCCAATAATTGACGATGACTGAATCGAATTAGAATGAACTTATCGACTTCGGCCGATCACATTTATCAATTCGGTGATTTTTTCAGTTGTCCCGTGTTTAAAATAATAACTGTCATAAATTCTGGACGACTAAAAAAAATTTACAATGAATGAATCGATATGTTACCAGTTAGAATCAATAAATTACCGACTTCGGTCGAACTCAGAAATCTATCGATTCGGTTGTCCTGGATTTTATGAAAACAACTGTAATATAATAGATGTGTTCACCGTTAATAAATAAAGTGCATAAATAATCGGATACCACTGATGTTCAAAAATTTTTGAGGTGATTTTTTAACCTTTATACTTCTATGATAATACTTGAAAATTATGTTCTCTATATAAGTATAATAGTGTAATAGCAGATTAAATTAAATTAGAAATCGAGCAAAGTTCCGAAATCATCCGAAAAGAAAATGAATGAACATAAAAGACGAGAAAGATTGGGACGAAACTTTGAATAAAAGTCTGCCATTTTCTGAAATAAAGATTTAAAAAAAACTGCCATATAAATAAATTTTACAGTGAGAACATAAATAAATTTTTGAGAATATTAAATGTCGCGGCTGATGCTGAAATTTTGACCTATTTTATTATGAAATTTTTAAAAATTTTCAGGCCTTTTCGTTAGGGTTTTTTTTTAGTGTTAGGTTAGGGTTTGAGGGTAGAGTTGTTAGTAAAAAAGTATATGTGAATTTTAGAGGTATTATGGATTTAAATTGGGACCCTAAATTTCAGCATCAGCCAATTTCAGCATCAGCCGCGACATTAAATTAAATGAATTTGTTCTCATGAGAACATAAATTTCAATCCAGATTTCTGACACTGATGCTAATGAGTCCTCCGCATGATGATTCGCATGATTTTTTAAAAAACTATCAATCTGTATAATGAAATTACGAAAGAAAATTTGTTATTATCAATTCTTAATTTAATAGATAAATTTAAATATATACGTAGTAAAGACTGAAAAAATAATTAACTTATTTGAATAATCGAGCGAATTTTAGTGCTCAAACTAATCTATAATCCAAAGCATTTTTAAATTTGTTATTGTTATGGCAAAAAAGCAGATCAGAGAATTCTGTGATGCATAATTAACATTACTTAGCCCTACATATATAAAATCCAGATATAAATTCAGATATTCGGTTTAAGTTTACAAGTAATCCGGTTATTATAATTGTCAAGATATTTGAACTTTCCTCATTATATGATGAAGAATCATGTAAACTTATATCAGGATCTTGTAAACCCGATTTACTCTATTTTGACCTGTGATGTGATGCATATCATGATGTTTAAGCACAAAAATTCACGTTATTAAAAATAAGTAAGTAATTTTTTGAATTCAAACCAAAATGCTATTACGTCATATATAAATTGGTCTGGGTTCAAAAATAGTTACCCAAACGTCATATAACCATACGCTTCGTGATATTTACATATCATTCTGTTCCTGGTGCGTACATGTTACCTATTACTCTATTGCAATTAAACCACGCCACTATATTTACTAAGCTATAATTAAAATTAAAAGAGAGTAGTTATATTTTATAATATAGTACTATTATTTATAAATTTTATAACATAAAAAAATTCTCTAATACAAATTAGAATATAATGTTTAAAAACTTCTATATTGATATATATATATTATAAAATCTACTATATCTCAGGCTTTTACAAATATTAAACTATAGTACTTCACAAGAACTAAATCATACTACTTCACAGATACTAAATCTCATGATTATAACAGTAATTCATCCGAAATATGAAGATTTACTGAAAAAATAATGTAGTATTAACATTTAATATTAACAAATAAAATAATTTAACTAGTTTTTATTTTTAAACAATTACCTTAAATTGCACTTGATATTTTTCGGATATTAATTATTTTACTCGTATACATATGATCCTGCTGATTTTGAGGGATTAGTGATAATGGTTTAATAATTTTATCAGCATTTAAGAACTGTTTCTTAATTTCGTGTTCATCATCTAAAGCCAAAATTTTAAGCCAATCAATAATTGTATAATAAATAGTCCTAGCGATAGGTCGTCTTTGTGGAACTGAATCCATGCATTGATTTGCCAATTTAATATAACAATCGGGAGTTCCAGGAGCAAACTTTGGTCGCAATCCATTGCAAATTTCTATTGCAAGATCGATATCAAAATTATAGCTATTAAAAGGTCTTTGACCAGTTGTTATTTCAGCCATAATGACACCAAAACTATAGATATCTGCTCTTTTAGTAAACTGTTGTTTTCCTGACAAAACTTCCGGAGCGACATAAGGCAAGACGCCCAAAATAACATCTTTTGCACTATTTTCACTTATCTTTTTAGAAAATCCTAAATCTGACATATAAGAAGTACCTTTGTTGTGAAGTATATTGCCACTATGAAGGTTCGTATGAATATATCCAGCTTCATGAATTTGGTCTAGATCTTTGGATATATCTCTAAGTTGTTTTAATTTAAATTCCCAGGTAAGTCTGTTAAAATTTGATTGCAAAAACTTGCAAATGTTTCCATCAAAAGCATACTGAAATACCATAAGGTATTCATTAACCTTTGAATTATAAGTCAAACCGTATATCTGAATCCTATTGCCATATAATTTACATTGCATGCTATTTTTAAACTTTGAGATTATATAAAAGTATTAGTTCAATAGGCCATTACATAATGTTATAATATACAATTTTAACCTACCTCGCTCAAAAAATCAAAAGAATTTTGATTTGTCATTGTCTTTGATCCAGACAAGGTCTTGAGTGCAACGATGCTATTTGGTTCACGTGATCTATTATAGGAATAATTGTCGCCATCATCTTTTATACATTTATCAATTTTTCGTATGCCATCTAACCAGGTTGCTTTATATATAGATCCCAATCCTCCTTCTCCAATTTTTATAATATTCTCTAGTCTATCAAATGGAATCCATTCAATTGCATCCTCATATGCCAAAGTTCTAAATTGAAATGCTTTTATACAATCATCAATATCCTTATTTCCACTTGTCCACTGTTTTGTTATGTCAGGATCACATGACAGACACCATGCTTCCTTTGTGTTGTCTTCATTACAATGTGCACATTTCCCATACTCTGGTAAGCTTTATAATCACGAATATTGTATATTATTAATATATTCTACATGATTTTAAACTTTATACACGTATTCGAATATAAATAGTCGTTATACTCACCGACTAAATTAATGTGAATGAAATATTTTGAAAGTAAGTATTTATAATTTTGATTAGTGAACTTGTTTTCTTATTTAATTCAAATATTAATAAATGTTCTTTATACTCACGAACTGGATGGAATTATATAGTAAGGTAAATATTTAAGTTTACTTTGTGGACTTGTTTTACTATTTCAATTTCAATGGTTTTATACGATTTACTAATTCCCCACCATTCCTATTGGACGCATAAGAACCTTTTCTCCGATGGACAAAATGTAAAGCATATCGCTCATTAGGATTAGTGCCAAGATAAATTAACGAATAGCTTTCTTTTCTTTAAGACATCAAAAGACGTCTCATAACTAAATAAATTATTGAGCTACTTTATGTTACACAACTGATATTGCAATTTAATTGCTAGACGAAGAGTGACGTAATTACTTTGTCTAATCCGAGATAGGATTCCTAATGCTTCCTATAGGAACTGGTGGGAAAATTAGGGTTCCCTTTTTATACTCACTAACTAATTTAATACGAATGGAATGATTTGAAGGGTATTAAGTAATTGTAAATAAGTATTTATGTTCTTGATTTTGAATAATTCCAATGATTAATAAATATGCTTTATACTCACAGACTAAATTAATGTGAATGAATGATTTGAATTATATTAGTAATGGTAAATAATTGTGTTCATTATTTTGAACTTATTTGCTGATTTTAGCTCCAACGATTAATGAATGATTTTTATACTCACTCTCTGAATGAAAAGATTAATTTATTATATAAAGTAACGTAAATAGGCAGTTATATTTGTGAACTTTTGCTATTTTAATTCCAATGATTAAAAATAATCTTTATACTCACATGCTAAACGGATGATTAATACAAATGTTATGATTTAATTAATGTTCTTGATTTTTAAACTTATTTTGCTAATTTTGATCCATTGATTAATAAATGGTCTTTATACTCACTAACTATATACGGATAAAATAATTTGAAGGTTATTATGTAATGATAAATAAGCATTATGTTGATTTTTGAACTTGTTATGCTAATTTGATTCAATGGTTTACATCATACCTTCCTTCAAAAAATGGAAGAGTTGAGAAAAGGTTATAATAAATTACAAAAAAAGAAAAAATTTCAAAAAAACTTCTCCAAATAACTCGTAACATTATGAAATCTTTTTGAAGTGTTTCACAACCTATATATTTATCTAATTTTTTTTAACTAATTTGAGGGAGGGGATATTGTAAACCATCGAATCAAGTTGGTCGGCCTAATACTCACGAGCTAAATATTTGAAGGGGCATTACATAATGTAATAAATAGTGATGTGAAATGGCTTTGTTAACTTTTATTCAATAAATAAATGATCCTCATACTCACAGACTAAATGCAAATGAAATGATTTGAAAGGCATACGTAATGGTAAATAAGAATTCATGCTCTTTATTTGTGAATTTGCTTTACTTGTATTGCCGATTTAATTAATAAATAGTCTTTATACTTACAGACTGAATGAATATGTAATGGTTAATAAATATTTATGCTCTTGATTTATGAACTTATTAATTCTAATGATTAATAAATAATCTTTATACTCACCGACTAGATTCATGCGAATGAAATTATTTGAAGTGTATTACGTAGTTAAATAAGTATATGTTGATTTTTGAATTTGTTTTACTGAGATATGATAATTCTAAAGAATAATAAATAATCTTTTTACTCACCGACTAAATTATGCGAATGAAATAATTGAAAAGCATTATGTAATGATAAAATAAGTATTTATTTCCTTGATTTGTGAACTTGTTTTACTGATTTTAATTCTAATAAATGGTCTTTATACTCACTAACTAAATTAATACGAATAAATGATTTGAAGAGTATTTATATTCTTGGTTTGTTAGCTTGTTTGGTTGATTTAATTCCAATGTGATAATAAAGTGTTTTTATACTCACAGGCTAAATTAATACGAATGGAAAGATTTGAAGGGATTACGTGATGGTAATAAGTATTTTTGTTTATGATTCGTGAACCTGTTTTTTAAATTTTAATTCTAATAATCTTTACTCACGAGCTAAGTGAAATTACGTAATGGTAAATAAGCATTTATGTTCTTGATTTATTGTTTTTAATTCTATTGATTAATAAATAATTTTACTCACCCACTAAATTATATGAATGGGATAATTTGAAGAATATTATGGATGGTAAATAAGTATATATGTTCTTTTTCTTGAGAACTTATTTTGTTGTTTTTAATCCTAAATATCTTTATACTCACTCACTGAATAAATGATTAATGTGAAGAATAATTTGAAGGGTAAATAAGATTTATGTTCTTCGATTTGTAAACACAATTTACTGATTTAGTTTTATGATTAATAAATGAACTTGGTACTCACAGACTATTAATGCGAATGAAATTATTGAAGGATATTACACAGTGGTAAATAATTAGTTATGTACTTGATTGTGACCTTGTTTTTTTTTTTGCTAACTTTAATTCAAAATAATTTTCATACTCACAGACTAAATATTAATAAGTATATGTTTTTGATTTGTGAACTTGTTTTGCGATTTTAATTTCATGATTAATAAAATAATCTTTATACTCACGAGCTAAATTAAATAATTAATGTGAATAAAATAATTCAAAGGATATTACGCAATGGATAACAAGATTTATGTTGTTTTGCTAATTTTAATTCTAATGATTAAAAAATGATCATTATACTAACCCACTAAATTAATGCGATTAAATAGTTTGAAGGGTGTTATGCAATAAGTATTATATTCATGATCTGTGAACTTTGCAGCTTTTAATTCCGATGATCTTTTTACTCACAGGCTAAAATAAATGATTTGAAATATTGCGTAATAGTAAAAAAAGTGAATACTTGTCTTATTTTAATTCCAATGATTAATAATAATCTTTATACTCACCCACTAAATTAATGCGAATGAAATAAATTGAAAGATTTATGTAATGGGTAAATAAGTATTTATATTCTTAGCGAACTTGTTTTGCTAATTTTAATTAAATAAGGGATTGATACATATACCGTTATTTTTGTTATTCGTTCCTAAACTTAATAATCGCATCGTATGATGTTGGGATCCAAAATATAAACTCCGCTTTTTTTAATTAGTGATAATGCTTACTAATCGAAAACGGTGTTTGAATTTTGGAGTACCGACATCATACGATGCGATGATTAAGTTTAGGGTACGAATAACAAAAATAACGGTATGAATAATAAATTACTTAAATAATTAATAAATGATCTTTATTCTTACCGACTAAATTATTGCGAATGAAATGATTTGAAGGATATTATAATAAATACTTTAATTCTAATAATTAATAAATGATTTTTATACTCACTAGCTAAAATAATGAGTATTATATAATAGTAAATTGTAAGCTTGTTTTGCGGATTTTAGTTCAAGTAATTAATAGAGTTTTTTTATACTCACAAGCTGAATGAATAGGTAATACAAACAAAGATTCGAAAGATATTATTTAATGGAAATAAATAGATTGCTGAACTTGTTTTACTGATGTCAATTCTAAAGATTAATAAATGGTCTTCATATTCACCGACTAAATTAATGTAAATGAATGATTAAAGGGTATTACGTAATGGTGATGGTAAATAAATGCTTATTTTGCTGATTTTAATTTCATAAATTAACAAATAATCTTTATATTTACAAGCTAAATGAGATGATGAATGTTAATTAAAAGATTTA
Source organism: Dentiscutata erythropus (assembly GCA_910591965.1). NCBI lineage: Eukaryota > Fungi > Glomeromycota > Glomeromycetes > Diversisporales > Gigasporaceae > Dentiscutata > Dentiscutata erythropus. The sequence continues at coordinate 10,434 of CAJVPY010000346.1, read as the reverse complement.
AAGAGTATTAAAGTATGGTAAGCATTTTTTATGTTCTTGATTTATAAACTTGTTTCGCTAATGATTAATAAATGAAATTTATACTCACGTACTTGATAAATTTTTAGTGCAAATGAAAATGATTTGAAGAGACAATCGTAAGTATTTGTGTTCTTGATTTGTAAATTTATTTGCTGAATAATAAATAATCATACTCACATGCTAAATTAATGCAAATTATTTGGATATTACATAATTGTAAATATCTATGTACTATATTTGCAAAGTTTTGCCATCTTAATCCAAAAATTAATGATCTTTATACACACTCGCTGAATGAAATGATTAATGCGAATGAAATTATTTAAAGGGCATTACAGAACAATCAATAAGTATTTATGTTCTTAATTTATTTTTCTGATTTTAATCTAAGCAATTAAAGAATGATTTTTTTACTCACAGACTAAGTTAATGTGAATGAAAGGATTTGAAGGCATAATACGTAATAATAAATAAGTATTTATAGAGTGTTTTTAGTTTGAAAACATGGTTTGCAGATTGTAATTCGATGGATTTCCACTCACAGGCTAAATCAATGGAGTGAAAATAGTATATAAGTATTTTTTGAACTTGTTTTACGGATTTAATTCAAAGATTAATAAAGATTTTTGTTCACCTCCTAAATTAGTACAAATGAAATTATTAGAAGGATATTAAATAATCATAAATAAGTATTGCTTGTTTGCTGATTTTGATTTCAATGACCTTTATACTCACTGGCTAAATTAATACAATAAATATGTAATTATGTTGTAAATTCAAAATATCTAATATGTAGTAGATTGTTGATATTCTTATGCTTACTCTCTGTTAATTAAAATTGGATAATTAAAATTTATTTTAAATAAAAAAAATTATCAGTTATAATAAAAAATTATTTTACTTCACAATCCATTCCCAAAATTTATCAATGCTCGTTTCCACGCCAATGCCGTATCTGTAACAAATGGCTGTTTTGAAAATTCCCATAATATTACCTGCTTCCGCAGACTTCGCATAATACGTAAACGCTTTATGCTTATCTATTTCAACTCCAATTCCTAAATAATAACAATAGCCAACTTGATATATCCCGTTAGAATTTTCCATGTCTGAAGATTTTTGATAGTAAGTGAATGCCTTATTTTCATCCTTTTCAACACCAATACCATATTCATAACAGTAACCAAGACTACACATTCCATCTGGATCGTTCATATCTGCCGATTTTTGGCAATCAATAAAATTCAATTGAATAAAATCATTGTTGGTTTGAGTAATATGGTATGATGTATTAATAATATCTTCTACTATTTGTTTTTTCGTCAAGCCTTCGTTTTCCATTTTGATTTATAAAAAAAAAATAAGAAAAATACTAATGAATTATACTGTAAGTACGTACAGTACGTACATTTTAATAACGCCCTCAAGCTTGTGAAACACGGCTTTACTAAATTGGGAGGACAGGTATCTTATATATATAAACAGGAGGAACTGTTACACGACTGATTTTACACACGGTGTGAAGCACATAAAAAAATTATTTTACAATACTTGATCGGACTTGATCAGTCAACTAGTACATGTTACGATTATAATCCAACATCATTTTTTAATAATAAAAAATGGTGTTGGATTATAATCATAACATGTACTAGTTGACTGATCAAGTCCGATCAAGTATTGTAAAATAATTTTTTTATGTGCTTCACACCGTGTGTAAAATCAGCCGTGTAACAACAACGTTCCCTCCTGTTATATATATATCTATCTAATTCAGAGTTCTTATTTTGATTGGTCGTTTGTACTTCATTAAAAGCTTGCGTTTCTGATATAAATTCATCATCTACATGAAAAATATCGTCACATTACGATTATATCTTTAGACTATTAAGATATTTTATATAGATTACGGTACGCTTGAATTTACAATTATATTACAACATTATCAATCATCTGCATAAATGTCGTAATTATCATATCCAAATTTCCAAACTTGTAATGATTGTGAGAAAAAATTTAAAAATGTTAAGGTGAACAGACCTGGTGTGTAACACATAAAAAAATTATTTTATTACTGTATAATAAAATGGTGTTGGATTATTATAACATATACTAGCGGAATGGCCCAGTATTGTAAACTAATTTTTTGTATTGCACACCAGGTGAAAGAATAGTTGTATAACATCGCGTTTCCAATATCCAAAAACATATCCTAAGTGTGTGAGAAACTTTGAAATAAAGTGTTATGATGATTCCTATTTTAAATTTGTATTTATCACGACCAGTATTGACTTGACCAGACCAATTTGACCAATTTTTTCCAGTCTGGTCAAAGGCTCTGTACTGGTCAAATTGGTCTATATTTAAATTTAATTTATTATACAATATATCTATTTTATTTATATAATCACTTGACCAATTTGACTAGTTCGACCATTTGATCAATTTGACTAGTAAATTTTTGGTCGACCACTAATTTGCCCAACACTGAATCACAAAAGTGTCGTAGCTCACCCATAAAAAATTTTACCCCTCGTGATTTTTATCCAATTGGGATGTTAAGGTTAGGGTTAAGGTTATGTTAGATTAGAGGGTTAAGTCATGTTAGGGGTATTAATGCTTTTGTGGGAGATCTACAGGCGTTGATCACAACGAATCAAATATAGTATCTCTGAAATTGTACTGCAGGTAAATTTGCCTGCAAATTTTAAATATTTTTAATAAAATTTTAAATATTGATTTTAGCTATATATTTTTTAAATAAAATAATTAACTTTAGATTTGTTTTATTAACTTAGTTAAAAGGCTTAGCATAATAAAAGTTTAAAGTTCTTGTATCAAAATTTTTATTACAAATTTTTTTTTAGATATCTTATATTTTATATGTTTTTGTTTATAAAAAATATCTTTACTTCTACATCGGGAGAATTAAATAGGTGCAAATCTGCAAAGACCTGTGAAAATGCAGACTTTTGCAGGATTTTTTGCAAAAAACTGCAAAATTTTTCATATTTTAAAATTTTGCGCAAAACTGTATTTAATTTCTGTAGCTATAGCTGGTGAGTTCAAAGTTTTGCACAGATTTTCATTTAATTTATTATTTAATTTTTTTTGCAATTCTGCGCAGAACAGCACTAAAAAAAATTTCCCGATATAAGGCAAGTTTTAATTTTTATAAGAAAATCATCAAAAAAGTAATATTTAAAAGTTTACCAAGAAATTGTAATTATTTTTTTTGTTAAAAAATTTTTTAATTTTATTTATTTTTTGCTATTAGCAATCTAAATTTTGTCTTTTAATATAAATACAAATATTGCAAAAATATAATTCTAATTTTCAAGTATTATTATTATTTTTTTTTTTGGTTTCAATAATAGCCACTTTATTACATCTGAATGGTTAAGTATTTACATAGTAGTATAGCAGCCTAGTCTATATATATTTTTATATATATCCTGGGTCACTCCTCTACAGTGTTACAGTTCCCAAACTTACCATACCCCCACTTGTGCATAAAGCATCACACAGCTGCTCAAAGGTGCTTATGTGTAACTGACTAGCCACTAATTTACCTTCTCTTTGGCCCCTAACTTACTAGAGATTACTTGTCAGATCAACAGAAGGCCATGCTCACCTATTTGCTAGGGCACCTGTCCCACTTATATGCCTTACCAGACTTTGGTAATTTTACGCCACAGCTTGACCTATGCACTTGGGGTTAGAGATAACCATTGAACTCCTTGTATTACCTCTTGCCCTTATTAAGGTTCACAACAATCTCAATACCCACATTTGGTACTATTTTCTTATCTGGATTCTTTATTAGCCGGCAACTCGAAAGGGTCAGTCTGCTCAGGCTTTAGGTACCTGCAGAACACCCTCCCCTTGGTACATACTTTTGAAGCATATATCTTTTTTTTCCAGTGCAACAAAACTTGGCGATTCAGCTAGTGTATTCTCTGCTATTAGAACCTGGTCATTCAGTTTTCTAATCTCAGGACCTGGTTTGAATTCAGCTCTTATGTAGTACCATTATAGATTATTGCTAATTTTTAACTCAGGACTTCCCAAATAGGTTTTTGGTTATTCCATTTCTCCCATTACTAAATGGTGTGAACGAAGTTACAAATTTATCTAAGATCCAACCAATAATCATAACCATCAACCATAATACAAGCCTATTTTTCAAAATTTGTTGTCCATAAGATTTGAACTCTAGACCTGCTACTTGGAGAGAGTAATAACTAGACCACTACACTAAATCGCCACATCTCAGTATTATTATATTAAATTTTATTTAATTATTTTAAATATTAAAAATATAGATTAAAAATATATTTATAGTAATTATTATACAGATTTATAAATTTAAAATAAAAAAAGCTTTATCAAAATTTATTAAGTAGTTATTAAGAATAATTACTTTAAGTTTAAAAAAAGTATATTTTTTTTCTTACAAGAGTACAAAACTTTGAATGAAGATTTCTTGGCAACTACCTGATTAAATTCGATAAAAATTTTTTATTTAATTTTAAATATTTGCAAAAAATTATTAAGTTTGGCTATGTGGTATTATAAAATAATTATATTTTTAAAAAAATTTGAATATATATTTGTATTATAACTTTAATTGTTAAACTTTAAATATAATTACTTGTACAAAAATTTGCTAAAAGAATACAATAGCTTTTAGTAAAATAAAGATCAAAGTAGAAACTATAAGTTAGCAACTATTATTTAGAGATATTTCTTATATACCACTTGCTAATAGTCTTAGAATTTATTACTTATTACAAGAATGGCACCTGTTACTTAGAAATTGTTCTTATATGCTATTTACTAACAAGCTCAGAGTTTTTCACTTACTAATAAAAAGTAATATCTTTTTATACTCTTAATGTCCTTTAGAAATTGTTTTATTTTAATAAAAAAAACTTATACTCCTTTAAATAATACAAGTAGTTTTTTACTTTTCTACTACTTTTTGCTATTCTTTTAAAATTTTGATAAAATAAGAGTGTGGCGACTTAATGAAGTAGTAGGGTTGTCACCCTAAGCGGCAAGTATAGAGTTCAAATCCCACAGATGACGATTTTGAAAAATGGATCTGCATTTTGGTTAACAGCTGTTGATTATTGGTTGGATCTTAATATGTAATCTTGGTTACACCATCTAGTAATGGGAGCTTTGCCGCAATAAATCCAAGGAACCGGAATAACCAAAAACCCATTTGGCAAGTCCCAAGTTGGAATGTAGCAATGATCTTTGATGGTACCACAGGAGGGCTGAATTCGAACCGGGGCCCAAGATCAAAAAACCGAGCAACTACATCCTAAATGGCGGAGGACACACTAGCCGAACCGCTAGGTTGTCACACCAGAGGAAAAAGGCATAAGCTCTGAAAGTATGGACCAAGAGGAGGGCGTCTTTCAGGCACCTAAAGCCTGGGCAGACCAACCCATCCAGGTTGCCAGCTGGAAGTAAAAGAGAGACCAATAGAGAATCCGGATAAGGAGATGGTTCCAAATGCAGGTACTAGAGTTGTTGGGAACCTTACAAGGGCAGTGAGTACATAATGGGCGACTAATTGGGAAGGTTGTGCTTGAGATACAGATCAGATTATGGCAGCACCCCAAAAGTTGGCTTGAGATATGAACCTGGTAGCAGCAGTACAACATGTACTAGTTAGATAAGAAGTTACTGAACATGCAGGTGAATACATGTGTGGGACATGAACCACTCTGTTAGGTTTACCTCATGGATAGACTAGCTTTAGATGGTTAGTAAGTCCTAAGGTGGGTGCAAAATCTACAGGTGTCGCAAAAGCTATAACTGAATAGTGAGTTACATCTTAGTTAGGTAGAAATAACCAACAGTTAGGACCAGAGGGTTTAAATGAGTACCCCCTAGTTGGGGTGCAGGTATAGCAAATAGTGTAGAACCTTCGGGCAGACTACTTAAATTAGGCACTCAAAAGATGCACATGTATCCTCATTGTAATTGTATAATGTTATAGCTACTTAATAAAAGACTCCGCCAGAGAGATCATCTTAATACTATAAAAATAAAAAAAAATTTTAATAAAAGGTAGTCAAAATAGTTTATCTTCTCCAAAAGAGTAGCATTGTTTATACTTACTAAATTAACAAACTCAGTAATATATAACTATATATTTGTTTTGTTTATTAATATAGTACTATATAGGGTTAGGGTTCTATAGCCTAGTAGTCTAGATGCCTAACCCTCCACAGACAAGGTCAACAGTTCAATTATAGCTAGTGGTAATTAATTTAATTAATTATCTCTGTAATCTATAGGAGCTTTTGAATGCGAAACCCTGTAACGATAAGACCATGTGAAGTACATATTTGGCCTATAAAGAATTCTTGGAAGGAGTCTCGAGCTGTAGAAAAGACTGGGCACTATGTGTGACATGGGTCACAGAAAGTAATACCGCATAAGGCTGTGCATGTAAATCTTCGATTGGCTAGATAGCATCAACAACTCTAAGGCAGTCTTGAGATCTTAATTGGGAGTATAGCTAAATGCAGTATATCTGGAAGTGGTGAGAGAAGCAGCAAATACAGTAAGGAGCTGTGATAAGAGGATGGCTTTACCAAATAAAGAAACACCTCTGGCATACAAGATTGGAAAATTGGAAAACTAATAAAGAAACACTGCATATTACAACGTCAATGATAGGTGCCATACTGATGCGCTATAAGTCAAGATTCCAGGTGCCCTTACATTACCAAGCTGGAAGTAAAACAATTGTTAGTAGTACACCCATATAACATTGTTATACTGGGAAGCTTCGGTGCTCACGCTACAGTCAATCATACCAACTATGGGAGCATTGTATAAAGTAGGTAGTACACTGCAGATAACAACTAGAGATTCGATAAATCTAGCCGTGTTATAAGGTATCAATATATATGGAAGGCTATATACACCAATATGGGAGCAAGAAAAGTGAAAAACCACCAGAATGAACCAATTTGAAAGAATTATAAGGTTGCTGCAGGAAGTAGATAGGAGAGTGTAATAGTATGAAAATAGATACAATAGAAAATCTTGTAATATTGTATGTAATTGAGGACTAATTAGGTTGAAATTGAGATATGGATTGTGTTACGGCTGCACTCCCAAAGGTGGCATGAGATACAAACACAATAGCGGCAGTCAATATATACTAATTGGAAAGAAAATTATGGAAAAATAATTACATTGATGGGACATGTAATGGTAGGTTGCTACAACCGACCCTAGCTTGAAGTTGGCTTGAAATAGTTAATAGAAAAGTAATATAGGGAAAATAAGATGTATAATGCCACATTGGGTAACTAGTAATAGTAGCACAAATATAATTAGAAACTGTATATCAACTGCTCTGTAAAAAAAGGTGTTAATCATGACTAATAAAGTTTCTACGTTTGGCAATATATATATATATATATTACTATATTATTAAGCAAGAATTAATACTCTAGTTAGAAAATACCCAATATTAGTTATATGTATTAGAAGAGCTTTAAAATAAAGCAAAGCTTTATAAAAAAATATATTAAATATTGTAATTAAAATATAATTTTTTTTTAATATTAAGCTAATTTCCTTGGCTTAGTAACTTTTTATTAAGTAATATAGATATTTTACAATTATAATAAGAATATATCAAGAGTGTAGCAACTTAGTGCAGTAGTCTAGTTATCACACTCATCAAGTGACAAGTCTAGAGTTTAAATTCTATAGACAATAATTTTGAAAAATAGACCTTAATATAGTTGATAGCTATTGATTATCAGTTAAATCTAGAAATTAATAATCTTGATAATACTATCTAAAATAAAAGCTTTGGTATACAAATAAATTTAGAAAACTAGAATAACTAAAAACCTATTTGGGAAGTACTAAGTTAGAAGTAGCAGTAATCTTTAACAGTACTATAAAAAAACTTAAATTTTAACTAGAAACTGAGATTAGAAAACTAAATAACCAAGCCTTTAAATAAAGAATATACTAGCTAAACTATTAAATACTAGATATATTAAAGAAAAAGAACATATGCTTCAAAAGTATGTATCAAGAGAAGGAAGATTAAGAAATACCTAAAGCCTAAGCAGAACAACTCTTTTAGATTGCTAGCTAGAAGTAAAGAAGAGACTAATAAAGAATTTAGATAAAAAAATAATTCAAATATAAGTATTGAGGTTGTTGTAAACTTTACAAGAGCAAAAAGTAAGTAATAAATAATTAATTAGGAAGATTGTTGCTTACAATACAAATCAGATTATAGCAGAATTGAAAAGAGTAGCTTGAAATATAAACCTAGTAATAGTAATACAATGAATACTAGTTAGAAAGAAGTTACTAAACATGTGAATAAATATATATATAGAACATAAACAACTCTGTTAGATTTATCTCAAGAATAGTAAAGTGTTCTAAAATAGAAAATAAATCTAAAGGTGTTGCAAAAGTTACTACTGAATAGTAAGTTATATATAGGTTAGCCAAATATGTTATAACTAAAAAGTTTAAATAAATTATTTTATAGATGGGTTAAGATAGTGTAGAACCTTTAGACAAACTACTTAAATTAGATATTAAATATATATATATAGCTTAATCTACTTTTGTTATAATATATAAGAGGTGTGGTGTCTTAGTGAAGTGGTCTAATAGTCACCTAGTAGTCACTCTCTCCAAGTGGTAAATCTAGAGTTCGAATCCTATGTTTAACGATTTTGAAAATAGGTCTGTGTTATGATAACCTGTATATCATAATTGGATCTTGAATTGAGGATCTGTAACTCGAGTTGTACCAGAGAGTGATCCTGGGAGATCTGCTGGGATTTGTACAACTAGAGAAACCTGAGAACTACAAAGAAATACAAACCGGTCTAGAGTGGTGCAAACACTTGATAAGTTCATGATCATGTAAATCTTGGGGATTATCTTTACCATACAGGAAGCCCGTTCCAAGTTTTGGAGGTAGCAGTGATCTTTGATGACACTATATAAAAGCTAAATTCAAACTGGGGCCCGAGATTGGAAAACTAAGCGACCAGGTCCTTTAGTAGGGAGACACACCAGCTAAACTGCTAGTTTAGACACACAAGAGAAAAAGGCTATACACTTTAAAAGTTTGAACCAAGGGGAAGGCATCCTTTAGGCACCTGAAGCTTGGGCAGACCAACTCACCTGGGTTGCTAGCTAGAAGTAAGAGAGGGACCAATAGAGAATCTGGGTAAGAAGACAGTTGAAGTGTGGGTATCAGAGTTGTTGTGAACTGTACAAGGGCAAGAGTATATAATGGAAAACTAATTAAGAAGGTTGTGCTTGAGATATGGATTGTGTTATGACAACACCCCAAAAGGTGGCATGAATTATAAACAAAATAATAGCAAACATATGTACTAATTGAAAATAAATTATTGAGCATGTAGCTGAATACACATGTGGAACATGGACCACTTTGTTAGGTTTACCTTATAGATAGATTAGCCTTATTGAGGTTAGTAAGTTCTAAAGTAGGTGCAAAATTAGATTAGGCAATAGTAAACAACATGTGTATAGTAAGCTATGGCTCAGATTATATAGTATCTATTGGTTTGGAAGTAGATTATAGTCAGAGGGTTTAAATAGGTACTCCCCTAGTTGGTGTATAGGTACACCAGATAGTGTAAAACCTTTGAGTAAACTACTTAAATTAGGCACCCAAAAGATGCATGTGTGGCTAGATGTACCTTTACTGTAATTGAAAAACAAAACTATCTAATAAAACATTACCCGGCCAAAAAAGTCACCTTAATACCAAAAAAAAAAAAATTAGCTTTTTTGCCAAGATCTAGGTAAAAAAAAATTTAAAAAAAGATAGCAAAGCTATATTAAGAATTATATAATATATTTTCATATAAATAGTTATATATGAAATAATCTGCTATAGCAGATTATATAGGTATTTATTGAAATAACTGAATAAGTTAGCATTTATAAACTTAGAATCTAAGAAGTTTATTTTTTTATAAGATATATAGTAATTAATATACAAATAGTATTACCAAATATAATAAAGTATTAGTATAACAGCTAAAGTATTAAACTTTAAATAAATATTTCTTGATAATTATTTTATCAAATTAAAGATAGAGTGTATATTGATCATTTCACAGGTTAAAATCAAAAATATCTTCCCTGTATCTTCAAATAATCAGCCTAGGTGATAGCAGGACGATATAGTGATGGCTATGAACCGATATGATAGTGTATAAAAAAAGCTGATATGCGGAAGATTAGGGTAAATTATGATGCATATATGGAAATTAACATTCACATATCGTTAAGATGATTTGTTTATCATGTAGAAGATATAAGGCCGATATGAACAAGATTTTTTAATGATAATTTGAT
>CAJVPY010000345.1:0-28577 GCA_910591965.1 Dentiscutata erythropus | reverse complement strand
ATTTTATTTAAATATTTTAAATATTAAAAAAAATAGATCATAACTAAATTTATGCTATTTTTAAGCTAAAATTGTTATACGAACTCTACAGCTTAAGGGATAATAGTTTTTTTTAACTATTTGGTTGTTTTCTGTAATGTTTGATAAATTATATATTTGCAATTAATTATTCTTTATGCTTTTTATTTCAAACTCATCAATATTTTTTTTCTGGATATTTTTTGACTATATGAAACTTGATAAAATATATAGAATGCTAACTTGTTTATCGATAGAGATTTAAATTTTCGCATCCTTCTTAAAATATTCAATTTCGACAAGAAGTTGGCTATTATTGTTAATATTACTAATGATAAGTTGAAAACTTTTCAATAGATATAATATGCATATTAGATCTTCATTGCTACATACTGTAGTTATTAAATAAATTCTGAATTATTATTAATTGAAATTTTAAAATACCAATCTAATTTAATATCACTTTTAGATGACTGAAAATTGCTTATTTTCACATTGATTATTATAGTTTCAACTCATAACTCATAAGTGACAAAAGTATTTGGCGAAGTAATATAGGTAGATTTGGTTATTATAGCTTCAACTTGTGACTCATAAACAACGTAGGTATTTGGCAAAATGACATAGGTAGATTTGATATATTCTATTATTTTGTTTAACTAAGTTCTAATTTGATGGCTTCTTGCTTGTAATTAACCAATATGAAATACATGTTATACCAAATTTTGTATCGCTTTTTTTTGCAAAAAAAAACATTATTGATTATTAAAATTTAATAAGTTTAAATAATGACATGTGGAAAATGTATACTGGGTCGGGATCAGATAATCTTTTAGAAATCTAGGTCAGAATGGTATGAATAGTCAGAACTAGAAATGAATTATATATATATGTACTAATAAAATAAAATTACTTGCAAAAAAAAGTGATGCAAAATTTGTTATAACATGTATTTTATATTGGTTAATTACAAGCAAGAAACCATAGAACTTAGTTAAACAAAATAATAGAATATATCAAATCTACCTATATCATTTCGAGTCACAAGTTAAAGTTATAATAACCAAATCTATCTATATTACTTTGCCAAATACTTTCGTCGCTTATAAGTCACAAGTTGAAACTATAATAATCAATGTGAAAATAAGCAATTTGTGGTCATCTAAAAGTAATATTTTTTTTTTAGCTCTTTGACTGTCTTGCCGAAGCTCAAATACAATACTTTATTAAACAAACTTGAACAGAATGAATAATGACAGTATAGAAAATTGCAAACTCGGCTGCATCTAGTGTGCCCAAGAGCGACATGTCACACCAACCTACATGTAAGTTAAAAGACCTTGTTAGCCCACCAAGAGCCTATCTCTTTATTCTTACTTTCTTCACCGAGAGCAAAAAAAAATAATGTTCTATATTCTCAATACTAGAACGTACATCAAGAAGAAAAAGAGTTTATATACAAAAAAGAAACAAAACAAGAAAGGAGAAATAATAAGGAATAAAAAAGTGGGAACTGGAAAATATAAAAAAATAAAAAAATAAAGAAATAAGCCCTGATAGGCTGAACAAGAAAAAGCTATCTTCTGTGGGAAATAGCAGCTACCTCTATCAAAAAATAGCACAAAAACGAACAAAAAAAAAAAAAGAAAAGTGCACTATTATAACCTGTGCCAGGCAAGTATAAAAATTATATAACAAATACAACATTTGTATATCTCTACTGTAATCTGTTGTTAATCGATGTTGTAAAACCCTTATTATATGAGAAGATTATATTTTCTGTATTAGGAGTTTTTCAGGATTTATTGAACTATTAAAGCTTCACCTTAACGTTATTGTTTCTTTTTGACTATACGACCAACTCCGGAATATTTGGTTCCAACCTAATCTGTATAGGGCCCCTGAATACGAAGATATTACATTAATCGAACCCCATTGTACGGATTGAATTTTTAGTACTATTGAGCTTAAGTGTAACCTTGTACGGATCCAGGTTTTTGTACTAATAAACATATGTGATATCTTCCTATTATCACCGCGGAGGTTCCAATGAGTGTATTCAGGGACCTTATCTGTATCTCAAGCTAGGTGCTGCTGCCGTCTGTAGACCTATATCTCAAGCCACCTGCTGCTACTATTAAAACTCAGGACCTGTTCAAATTAGTAGCACCATATCAATTGAATACATGATTGTAATCTACTTGGCTATTTGGATTTGAAATATAAACATTATCGATTTTTTGGAGGGGATAAGCCAAATCCCCACTTTTTGGAAAAATTTTTTGAAAAACCAAAGGAAAGTAAAAATAAGAGAAGAGAGTTGCAAGTACTTTCAAAAATTTTTAAACGAGTGTGTTAAAAGAGCAGAGCTTCTTGTTGTTTCTCTTGTGTTCTTTATTGAAGTAATAGCCTAACAGCTTTGTTGACAGAGTTGGGCCTCCCCACCCATACTCCACCAAGATTTTTTATACAAAGGCACCGCCTGCTATTTATCTTGTATAATAACGCTTTTGGCTTGTATACCAAATATCCTATATTAGAGGAGTTCCCGAAAGTAAGTAGTTGACCTCTAGACAAACTACTGTATAGGCCATGACTCTCTAACAAGTAGTTCTGGTTTTTCTTTAGCAGAAAATTTTGGTTCAGTTGATCATCGAGAAGAGTTCCACTACACCTCTGTCTAAAAGTGATATTAAATTAGATTGGTATTTTTAATAATATTCATAATTTATTTAATAACTATATATTGAAAAGTTTTTAACTTATTATTAATAACATTAATAATAATAGCCAACTTCTTGTCAATGTTGAATATTTCAAGAAGGATGTGAAAATCTGAATCTTTATTGATAGACAAGTTAACATCCTATCTATTTTATCAAATTTCATAGTCAACAAATATTCAGAAAGAAAATATCAATCAGTTTGAAGTGAAGGGCATAAAGAACATTACAGAAAACAACAAAATGGTTAAAAAAAAAAACTATTTTAATGTTGAAATTCAAAGTTTATTTGTATTATTTTATACATTATAGCATTAGATGTATGTTGTAAATTGCATTAAAAAAAATCATATTTAAAAAACATACTAGCTGTTAAAGTAACAGGATTAGTTAGAATTAATATTCGATAGGGTATTATAAATATTATTTTATACAGTATTATCGCTATAATTGAAAAATAAAAAAAAAGTAAAAATTTGAAACATTTGCTGGACCAGCTTACTTCAGTATTTAGATGTTTAACATTTAAAAATTCTTATATATTTTATTTGATCACTAGATTTTTTTGATCTTGTGCAATATTTTTTTTTTTTTTTTTTTTTAAAAAAATTTCAGCAGTCTTGCCTCTACTTTATTAGGCTTAATAATATTATATTATGAAATATTAAAATTTTCAAAAGGCTATTCCTCTTAACACCTAACTTACAAGTATTAGCTCATCTGGTTATTCAATGAACACCTATGTGCGACCTGCTATAGTAAGTTTTACCTCCGTATTAACTTGTCCTGTACTTGGATTCATTAATACTTCGACAGAAGGTTCTTACGGCCTGTTAAGACTACTAATTGCTTTTCCACCACTCTGCACGTTGATCACCTATAATCCAATTTGATACTTTATTTCTCACTATTTCTAATATTGAGATCCATCTTTTGCTTTCTTCTTTTTTTCTACTTTTTTGTTCAAGTGATTTGTCAGATATAGTTTTCTTTCTGTCTATAGCCTTTTTTTTTCTTTTTTCTTCTTCGTTTAGATTTTGAAGTGGTATTCTTCTTTTTTTTGAGCACTATACTATTTTTTTTCTCCCATTTCTGTATGAGTTTGTATCTGGGAACCCATATTGTCTTATATATCCTCTTTATCCAATTCTTCTAGAGCCGAATTATAAACTTTTTTGCTTGGTTGTTAGAATCAAAAAGTGGGCAAATCTCTTCGAAGTCACCATTTGTAATAAAACCTCTAATCTATCTTTCTCTTCTTCTCAGTTCTTCAGAAGTACTTCCTTTACCCAACATCACAAGAATATCTTCTTTATCAATGCTTATATTGCTTTCTTCTTCGAGCTTTTTTAGAATTAGTTCTACTTCTTGTTCTTCTATACTATGCAACAATTCGAGAGAGACTTCGCAACTAACTAAATGTTCAACATTCTCAGTTTTCTTTTTACATACTACACATTTGTAAACATTTGGTTTTCTCTAATTTAGCCTTTCAAAAATAAATTGTTTATACACTTTAATTCGAAGAGCTGAATATTATTTGATATGAATGTATGATTTTGTTGCTTAATTTCACTTTTTAAAAGTTTATAGAATATTGACTAGTACTGATAAGTCTTTCTTTCTCTATGTATAGTATTTTGAGTACTGTGCGCAAAGGTCTATTCTGCCCTGTTTATTACTTTTTCAAGCATTTTGGTAAAAGATTGTAGTGGCTTTTCTACTAGTTCGTTTTCCTATTTTAGTCTTAATTTGTGTCTCTTTGTATTTAGCAATACCAGGGTTAGAAATTCTGAGCTAGTTGTACCTTCTCTGGCTTTGAGATCTGCCAGATCATTAAAAAAATTACCCGAATGTTCTTTGACTTTTGTAAGGTGCAGCTTTAGCTATTTTGTCTGAATCACTTCTGTTAACATTGCAATGAAGCTACTATTTTTAATCTTTAGCAACTGTCTTGTTTTATTTGACTCCAAACCTTTTTTAATTACTAAAATTGCTGCCTTACTATCTGTTCTGATTTCAACCTCTTTTTCTTTTGGTGCTACTAATAAGGCAATGAGGATCGCAACTAACTCAGCTCTGGTCGAAGAAAACTACTTTTCATTGTATATACTATCTGATGAACGATTTGATCCTCTCTTATTTATTTGGATTATTCCACAGCCTATTTGCATTTTTGAATTGTTTTTTGATGTCCTGAGTGAGCCATCTGTGTAAAACAAAAGACTATCTAATTTTTTATTTTGCTTTAAAACTTTGACTAACCTATTTCTTAGTTCTTTATCTAAAACTACTCTATCTATTAATAGTTTTTCCTAGCTTTTAACTTCTATTATCGGTATGTTTTGTCTTTTTACACTTCTTAACTCTTTGGGAGATAGGGGGCATCCATAAATAATGTTATGTTTGAGGGGGGTCCCCAAAATATAGTGATTTTCAATATTTAGAGGGGTTTCCCAAAATATAATGCAATTTTTTTATAAAAATTTGTCTAAGATTCGATCTGGTAGTCCAAATTGGATGATTTTGGTACTATTCGAATTGTCTTGAGAAGAGGAGTCGAATGGTACTAAAATCATTTGATTTGGATCACTGGATCATGTTTTATTAATAGAATACTATTTGTTATTATGTTTTTTTATAAAATTACTATAAAATCAATAGTATTTCATTAATAAAACGTTATCTAGTAGTCCAAATGAAATGATTTTAGTACTATTCGGATCCTCTCCTTGAGACGATTCAAATAGTACTAAAATCATCCTGATTGGATTACTGGGTTATAATATATTCAAGTTTTTGTAAAATTTTATATATAGATTTTTAAAAAATTTTTATAGTCTAGAGGGGGTCAAGAGCTACTATATAGGGGTACATAACATTATTTATGGATGCCTCCATACTACAATTTTTTCCTTCTTTTCCTCTAATACCTTTCCAAGAGTATTTGTATTGAGAATTAGTTTTGTATCTTTTTCAGTTTTTTGTACAAAGTTCGAAATATCTCTTAGCTCTTTTTATTTAACTATTAATGTCTCTGGTCTACTAATATACACTAGAGAATTTTGTTCAAAATTTGAGCTTGCCTTTGCTAACTCACTATAGTTTTCAACCTCTACATACTTGTTTTCTTTTTCCTTAACTTTTCTAACTCTAATATTTGCATTTCTTTTGTCTTTCCACAAAATCTACTCTTTTGTTCTTTTATCTTCTTTAACTCTTTCTACAACTAATTTGAAGTTGTTTCTGTTGCAAGGTGCAATTCTGAACTCTGACTTGACTTCTCTTGACAGTAGGTTTATAATCATTTTTCTTTCTAAGTTGTTAAACCATTTTGCTTTTCTTCCTCTCTTGCCTATATTATACATCCACTTAATTTGTTGCTATGTATACATTGACTTGTTGTCTTCTGCTATAAGCTATGATAGATAAAAAACCCCTATTTTGCTTGCATTTGACTCTTTATATAAAAGATTACTTTTCTCTAAAATCTCAGCTACTTCAAGATTGTTTACTCCTAACAGAGGCTCAGAATCCTAGCTTTTTGTAAAATCATTTTTTTCTATTGAGAAGCCTAGTATCTTTGCTTGTTGTAAAATCTGCAAACCCAGATTTTTTAATTTAATCTCACGTTTCTCTAGTAGTACTTGGTTCATTAGATTACATTTGGTTGTGCCTATTTTTAATTGTCCTTGCTTTAGTCTTATTAGTGTAGACTTTTTCACAGACCCTTCTGTATTTATTCTCACTAATAGTTCTAAGAAGTGATGTTCTATATGTCTATTCTACAAACTTTTGAGATTCACTATTTCTGAGTATTTTAAAATTGCATTTGCTGCTGTCGAGGGCATTGACAACTTTCATTTGGTTAGACATACCATAAGTTGGTATATTCTATTGCATTGGGCTCTAGTTAAACAAGAGATCATAAGTCTGTACTCTAAAATTGGTACAAGCACGATGTTGTTTACGTATATAATCTGACAAAAAGACATTTTTTTGAATTTAAAGAGATCTGATATCTTAGCTACCTCTTTTCTTGCTTTGTGAATATCTGATCTTTTTTGATTTTTTGTTGATATCCAGACTCTTAGAAAGTGAGTAGATTCCTTTGGGTTCTTTGCCAAGATTTTTACTTTCGGATTTTCTGCCCAAATATAAGGATCCTTGGTATATTTGGGTTTGCTTAGTTTTATAACTACAAGTTTAGTTTAGTTTGGATTTATCTCGATATCATTCAATTCATAAAACTCATTTGATAAATTGATTGTTTTTTGCATATTTTCTTGGCTGCTAGTCACCCATGTTGTGTCGTCTGCGTATACTAATACTCCCACTTATAATTTTTCTGTTTCAGATTAATCGTCTAGTTTTGGATTGCTGCTTTGTATCTTATATCCTAAATTTGCTTCTTGTACTTTACAAAGAAGAGGGTTATAGAAAATTCTCCACACCAAAGAAAATAGCACCTCTCTTTGGTCAATTCCATCTCCTGCTTCAGCAGCTTCAATATTACCGAACTCTGTTATAAAACTGAGCTTTCTTTTGTTATAAAGATTTATAATAAAATTTGCTAGCTTTGATGGAAATTTGATACTTTCTAACGCTTTTTTAAGTGCTATCATACTAACTGAATCAAAAGCTTTTTTTATGTCTTGAAAAGTAATCCAGAGCTCTTTTCTTTTTTCTACCGCCTCTTCTATTATATTGTTCAAAATATAAATAGGTGCAGATATACTTTCTCCAGAGAGCCTAGCAAAGTTTGCACCTTTTAGTACTCTATTTCTACTTAACATCTTGTCGAGTCTTATTTGTATTACTCTCATTATTACTTTTCTATACATTTTAAGTAAGACTATTGGCCTTGTACAGCTCAGGTTGTATTCCTAAAAGCTTCCTTTTGAAATTAGATATACCTGACCTAGTTTTCATTTCTCTGGGATATTTCCACTTTCTAACACCAAGTTTGCAAAATTTATTATCCTCTCAATTATCTTTGTAGAAAGCTTTTTGAGTAGTATGTAACCAATGCCTAATATGCCTGGAGCTGTGCCATTTTGTGTTTTTTTTAGAGCTTGTGTCTATTCTTCTTTGCTAATTGGGCTCATTACATTTTTATATATTAATGGATCTATGTTCTTCTTCGGCATATATTTATTTTTCCACTCCTGGTTCATCTTTTCAAACTTCTAGTTTCTTTTTCAGAATTGCTTTTGGAAATGTAAGATAACTTGCTATTTCACTTCTGTTTCTTCATTAATGAGCTTTAAATTCTGATAATCTGTTTCTTTTCCCACAAGGACCCTGTCTAGTGTTACCTTGTTGTATACTCTATTCAGCAGACTTTGTAGCATTTTTTTTTATTATTTTTCATCATACTGAACTCTTGTTTTATTTTGTTTTTTATTTCTTTTTTTTTCCTTTTGCATTCTTCTTCTGCTTTTTTTCTCAGAATCTTTCTCCAATTTCTAAGTTCATTTATTTTTACCTGGCTCCACTGTTCTGGCATTTGTGAGATTTGTGTTTAGTGTATTTGGTTTATGTTTTCGATTTGTGTATCGAACTTTTCTCTATCAACAATACTTATTTTCTCTCCATAATGTGTTTGACTTTCTTTTTTGTATATGATATAGGAATTTAATCATTTTGTATATATTAGAGTTGGGGACTGATAATTTCTCCTGGATTTTGGTTTTTTGAATATTAACTGATGGTATGTGTTTCATTACTGCTTTCATAATTGCATTACTTAAAATGTCTCATTCTATATTAATATTTTCATTACAACAATATAAGGACTCGTGAGATCCCTTATGCTCTTTTTCTCTTATTAAGTTTTCGACACACTTGCTATACAAATCTCAATTTTCTTCTGTGGCTTTGTGATAAAGAAAAACTCTTCTTGTTAGTTTTCTTTTACTTCTTCTGTTTTTAAGTTTGCTGTAATTTAGTATACCACTAGTTTCAATTTTGGACTATATAAGCTTGTGATCACTTCTAGTGATTAAGTTTATGTCTTCAATTACAGCTTCAGAGAGAAGATTATTCATTTCTTCACCTATTTATATGTAATCTATTCTTGATGCCAAATTATCTTGTTGTCAGGTATATTCTTTTTTGTATGGATAAAGATAATGAAAGGTATCTATCAATTCTCTATTTTTAAGCCACTCTAATAGAGTTTTGCCAAACTCTTGATTTTTACGATTTTTGTTATTTGGGCGCTTTGAAGTAGAAAGGGCGGAAACTACCCAAAAAATTAAAATGAGTTTTTATTAGATTCGGGTAGACTTCGATGTGATCAACATTTTTCAATTATAAATGAAAGTCGATTTGCATAATAAAAAATCGAGATAATGCAAAAGAAAATTTACACGTAGCAAGTGTATCACGAGATTGCCCGTTAATCACATGCTATTTTTAACCAATAAAAATCATAAAATTTTGATTAACCCGAATCAGTCCGAAAATCAAAACAAGTGATTAAACTCAATTATCTCAAAATAGGATATATTAGAGTTTCTGCCCTTTCTATTGCAAAGCACCCATTTGTATCCAAATTTGTATTACTTAGTGCATTAAAGTCCCCTAATACGCAGACATATGTGTTGATCTTGTTGCTACAAATCTCTCGTATTATTGCCTATTGAGTTTCTTTACTAGTCTTTTTGTCTGCTAGTGATAAGTAAGCTACCCATATTTGTATGACTACTTTCTTAAAAAAAAATTCTATTTTAATTAAATATGGGCTATATTTAACTACTCTACCTATATGTTTTGTCCAATGATTGCTTACAAGAAGACCTACTTCTAAACCTTTAATTTTGTTTACTTCTTTGGATGACTAGAAGCTGACATAGCCATGCTGACTTGTCTTTATCCATTTTTCTTTATTCTTACTTATGTTTGTTTCTGCTATGTCTATTATATCTAAACTTTTTTCTCTACCTAAATCTGCAAGTACAACTAATTTCTGCCCATCTAGTTTAAGTCCATTAATATTATGAAAGCCTATTTTCAACAATTTAAAATTGTTTTTTCTCAAAAAGTCCTTACTTTGTTTTAATTCATTGTTATTGTGTAAGGCATCAGTGAGGCCATTTGCCTTATCCTTGTTCTTTAATACAACTAGGGTGAATTTTAGGAGCACTAAACCAACAACAGCTCGATTGTTTTAAATTTTTCTTGTATATTAGCAAACAATTGTTCAAAATTAGTTTCTATAATAGACTCCCTTTGTTTTCCTTTCTTGTACCAAGCTCCTCTTTATTAGACCCTGTTGCATATGTGTTTTCCAAAGCCTGAGTGGACCTTTGATTATCAACTCTATTATTTTCTAAGACTCTTAAAGGTTTTCTTGTAGTGCTACGTGATCTGAAGCTGACATGTCCTTGAGTGGAGTCATTATAATTTTCTTTATTACTATCAAAAGTAGATCTATTTGATTTGCTAAAAACTCTTGTAAACTTGGCTTTGTTGATTAAATTCTGTTTTTTCCAAGGCTCTGTCTTATTTACTATTATTTTTCTTTTGCTAGAGTATATTGTTTTTTTTCACTATAGTAGTATGCATATGTAAAGCTTCTATTTATAGAGTCCTCAGAGTATGAGTGCCACTCCAATTTTGTATTGAAGTAATATATATTTGTCTTTTAAGCTTCTAATTTGTCCTGCTCTAACTTGAAATATATATATGCTTTTCTAGCCTAATTACTATTACTATTTTTAAGAATATGAACAGCTTGTACTTTATGTTTCTTTAATTGATAGAGAAGTCTGTCTACTGCTCTTGTAAAGATATTATGTAATGTGGATCTAAAGGTATTTCTACTTTCTAACTCTTTAATATCAAATTCACCTGGAGTCATTCTATATGTTTTTTCATGATCTAAGGTAATTAACTAATGTTCTTTAAGCAAGATTTTATATTTTTCTGTTTTGGTTAAAATTTAAATATATGTTGCTTTTGTTGTGAAATTTGGTTGCCAACTAATAATATTAGCTTCTCCAAAGTACTCTAGATATTTTTTAATTTCATATCCACTCATCCCTTTTGGGAGATCCCATATAGTAAATAGGTATAGTGGTCTTTTCAAGTTGCTTTGTGAGGAAGACCATGCTTTTGGTGTCTATGTTGAGCTATATATATCTTTATCTAAGATGTTTGATTTATTGGCTTTGCTTGTAGATGCCCAGACTGAGTTAAAAATGTTTTTCTGCTTTTTAGCTTTTTTGCAACTTTTGTTTATAATTTGTTCATTAACAAATATGTTGTCTTTTTCAAACGATTCTATAATTCCATAATCTAATGTGCCTAACTCTTCATTTACCAATAAATCTTTTTTTGTTTTTATCATAATTTCATCTGTGTTAATTATGATCTCCTGCTCTGTATAGTTTTTTTTTCGGTTGTTAGTTTGCTTATCAATCTGCATGTTGTTATCTATATTTTCTAATATAACTTCTTCTGTAATTTCCATATTGTGATTTTTTTTTTTTAGAACAGGGAGATGTAACACTACAGATTTGATCCAAACTAGTTAATCTTTAGCACTATTGTTGTTATGTTGAGCTTTGTTCATATTATCTACTTGTATATTGTTGTTAACCCAGAGTTTGAGCAGAATTTTTTCTTCCTATTCTAATTCTTGTTCTTATATTGAGCCCAACTGTAATAGCAAAAAACACTGCAGATAATTGCAATGAGATAAACTTTGCTAGTGCCTAAATAACTTGCAACTATTTTATCCTCTTCTCAAATAGAACTGTTTTGTTTTTCTTGTATTGATGCTCTTTCCTTTTCTGATTTGTTAAAGAAATTTTTATAATCTCAAAGTTCTAACATTTTACATGTTTTGTTTGTTTTGTTTTGTTTATTTGTTCTAGTTTCGCTATATGTTTGTTTGTTGTTTTAATGTTTATTTAATATCTAATTGTTGTTTTACCTAATTTGGCTATCTGTTTACTCCTTATACGTTTTGTTTGTTTGTTGTGTTGTTGATTTGCAAAAAAATATGCAAGGTAAATCTTTAAAAATTTCTAAAATTTTCTAAAAATTTGTCAAAAGTTAAAATTTTCTTTGTCTATTGCAAGAAGAGTACTGTTTGTAGCTAAACTGTTTTAGTAAACTATATTTAATTTTTTTTGCTCAGTCTTTTTCTTTAAGAGTGGTTTGGATGTTTTCTTAATAGAGTTTTGCCCTAGTAATCGAGATTTCTTAGCTCTGATTTTGGTCAAAGTAATCGACAGGAAGAGTTTTTTTTTGTTTTGTATGCAATATTTTTTTAACTTCTTTTTTTATATTTCTCTACTATATTTTTTGTTGTTGTTTTTTTATGAACTTTTTTTTTCTAATATTTATTTTCTATTTCTTATATTTCTCTACTATATTTTTTGTTATTGAAGTCATTGTTGGAGTTGTCGTTGAAATCATTGTTAAAGTTGCCATTGAAGTCATTATTAAAGTTGCTAGTGCTACTAAATTCATCGTTGAAGCTGCTAGTACTATCTTGTTGTCAATATGAGACGATTTGTTATTGTTAATCATATCTGTTTTTTGCTAATTCTTTTTTAGCACTTATTTTTTTACAGATCTAGATGTACTTTATTACTAGTACCAGTGCCACTTGAGACGACTTTGTCATATTTTACTATTGAAATAATAGTATTAATACTGGCATAATAGTGTTTTTATTATATCCTTTTTCTTGCATTCTTGTTTTTTTTTTCTTTTATCTGTTTTAGTGTTTTCTTACTCTTTTTCTTCTTTTTAGATAATAGTAAGTTGTTTTGTTTTGTCTTGTCATTAAAATTGTTATTAAAGTTGCTGTTGAAGTCGTCATTAGAGTTGCTAGTGCTACTGAGGTTGTTATTGAAGCTGCTAGTACTATCTTGTTGTCAATATAGGATGATTTGTTATTGTTAGTTATGTTTGTTTTTCGCTAATTCTTTTTTAGTGCTTTTTTTTCTACAAATCTAGATATACTTCATTGCTAGTACCGGTGCCGCTTGAGACGACCTCATCACATTTTACCATTGGAATGATAGTATTAATACTGGCATAATAGTGTTTCTATCATATTCTTTTTCTTGCATTCTTGTTTTTTTTCTTTTTTTTACTTGTTTTAGTGTTTTTTTACTCTTTTCTTCTTTTTAAATAATAGTAGGTTGTCTTGTCTTGTCTTGTTTTTGTGTTGAGCTTCACATTGTTAATGATATTACTATGTCTTTTGTTGTTTTATTATTGGCTTTTTTTTTACTTGTTTGTTTTAATATCTGCATACTAACTTTCTTTTCTCTTTCAAGTAGCAATAGGTTATTTCTTGCCTTTGTGACTTCATTAATACAGTTTATTAGATTTTGTCATTATTACTGGTGTTTTGTCATATCCTTTTTTTATTTCTTTTATTGCTTGTTGGTTTTAACATCTGTATACTAACTTCTCTTTTTTTTTTTTCAAGTAGCAATAAATTATTTCTTGTCTTTGTAACTTTGTTAATATAGTTTATCAGATTTTGTTGTCTTTTTTTTATTTCTTTTGTTGTTTGTTGGTTTTAATGTCTGCATACTAACTTCTTTTTTTTTTTTTTCAAGTAGCAATAAGTTATTTCTTGCCATCATGACTTCGTTAATATGGTTTATCAGATTTGTTGTTATTACTAGCATTTTGTCATATTCTGTTTTTTTTTTCTTTTGTTGCTTGTTCGTTTTAACGCTTGTATACTAACTTTTTTTCTTTTTTTCAAGTAGCAATAAGTTATCACTTGCCATTGTAACTTTGTTGATGATATGGTTTCGGATTTTGCAATTGTTACTATAACTCTTATTGTATCCTTTTTCACAGTTTTCTTTTTTGTTTAAAAGCATCTTTTCTATTTTGTGAAGTCTTTAGTTGTGTTTTGTCATTTTTATTAATTTTTTTTCTCTTTAAGTAATTTTTAAGAATTAGATGTTTTAATTAAATATATTGTTTAGATTGGATGGTCATTGTTATTATTTTAGTAAAGTTGGTTCAATTAGATGTGCTATTTAGATTGTGCATTTGTAGCTATTTTGGTATTGATGTGTTGTATATATTATAGTTAGGTAGTATTATTGTTATATAATATAGTTTTTTTTAATATATTTTATATAATTGTAAATTAAATAAATAAATAAACATGTGCTTGATTTTGATTGATTACAATGACAGTTTGCCAATCTAATTTTTGAAGTAGTTAATATGCATAATGGAATATATAATTAGGTTGTTATTGTTAAAATATTTGCTAGCTAAAATCTCATTAAAGGTCACCGAAATCTAGTAGAAATGTATATTTGCTAGCCGAAATCTTATTAGAAATCACTAAAATCTAGTAGAAATATATATTTGCTAGCTGAAATCTTATATAGAAATTACTGAAATCTAATAGAAATATATATTTGCTAGCCAAAATCTTATATAGAGATTACCAAAATCTAGTAGAAATGTTCAATATATAGGTTACTGAAATTTAGTAAAAATTGTCTGATATGTGCCAAGTTGATAGGTCACTAATATACGCCAAGTATTAGTGAGCTATTGGTATAGCACATATCATATAGATTATATTAGGTTTTGGTGATCTATATATGACCTATTGGCTAATAAATAGGTTGCCGAAACTTTATTGTTCAACTAGTGCAAGCTAATATTATTTATTATTCTTTACCAATCTGTAGATCAAATCGTCAGCTATTGTATTTGGTTCGAAAGAAATGAGCACTTTTTTTTTTGATCAGTTTGATTAATATTAATAATTATCTAACAAACTTCTATAATTATGAAAAAAATTCTTTTTGTTATTTTTTTATATATTACTGTGTAATTATATTTATTTCAGTATTCAAAATTAAAACTCATAAGGGGCATCTATAAATAACATTATGTTTGGGGGGGAGGAGTCCCCCAAAATATAATGATTTTCCAATATTTAGAGGAGGTTCCCCAAAATATAACGCAATTTTTTTATAAAAATTTGGCTAAAATTTGATCCAGTGGTCTAAATTAGATAATTTTGGTACCATTCGAATAGTTTCGAGGAGAGGATTTGAATGGTATCAAAATCATTTGATTTGGATTACTGGATTATGTTTTATTAATGAAATACTATTAGTTATTATGTTTTTTTATAAAATTACTATAAAATCAATAGTATTTCGTTAATAAAACGTGATCCAGTGGTCCAAATGAAATAAATTTGGTATTATTGGATTCGTCTCATAGAGACAAATCGAGTGGTATCAAAATCATCCAGATTGGATCACTGAGTCATAATATATCTAAGTTTTTGTAAAATTATATATAAATATAAAGATTTTTAAAATTTTTTTATATAGTCTAGGGGGGTCAAGAGCTACTATGTAGGGGTACATAACATTATTTATAGATGCCCCCTGATCATAAATTGCCAAATAATATTAATATTAGGCAAATTGTCAAATATAGTTATTTGACAAATAGTTGGCTACATGTATTACAAAGCGATATATACTTATTTGCCAAATTACTATTATTCAACAATTTTGCCCAATATTGTATACATACTAAGTATGTGGTAAATTTAAGATTTACTTATTTTTGCAAGTAATACAAATCATATGACAATAATAAATATTTATTTGTTGTTATTTTCGCTAATAACATGTGAAATTAGACTAGTATTAGGGTTGGAGTTAGAGCTGCATTAAGGCAGCTATATAGTAAAATTTAGCTAAAAATTTTTTTAATTAGTATATAAAAAGCAATTTCTTAAACAAAATTTTGCATTACTAGTAATTTTTTGAAAAAGCCTTCGATTTCATATTATATAAAGATTATATCTGATTTTGCAATCTATATAGAAACTTTTTTTTTTGAGTTTGCATCACTTGCAAAAATAAGTATATGCGTAAATTTACCCTAATGTTCATTAACAAGAGGAACTATTAATATATCACAAAATCATTATACAATTGATGAAAAATTTTTTTATATTATTTTACAATACTTTTTTAAAAAGCTTGCTTAACTTGTTTTTTCTATGAATATTGAAGATAGTTAAATAAACATGAAGCTCTCACTTTGTTTTACAATATATTTTTTAAATTCTCTTAAATCCTATGATTTTGTTCTTTTGTAAATTTTGCAATTTGATTGGTTGAATAATCTATAGTAATATTTGACTAGTCAATACAATAAGTGATTTGTATAATAGAGAATAAAAAATCAAATCTATATTTGGACAGTTTTTCTTGCTATTGCTATATTTATTTTGAAAAATAGTGCAATTTGTCTTTTCTTTAAAATTTTTCTTAATATTTATTTGTCTGGAATGGCAAGTAACAGAATTTTTATAGCAGCTCATGATAGAGTTTATGATAATTTCAAAGTAGATTAACTCAATATTAACTACATACTGTTGTCAAGTTCTGTAACAGAATTTTTTATAGTAACTTTGCAATAGAAATTACAATAATTCCAATACAAACTAACTATATACTGTATATCCAAAGTATAAATATTCGATATCTAATAGCTAACTATTGCTAACAATTTGTACCAAAATCTGATCTCAATTAGCATATATTCAAAAAAATATTAGAAACATATCAAATAAAAAATAAATATTGGATATTTATTTTTTATCTAATATATTTTCAATATTTTTTGATATAAATTAAATTTTTAGTGCAAATTGTTAACTATCAGGTACATATTAGATATTTATGCTTTGGACTTGTGACCAGAATGGTAAGTTCTGTAACAGAATTTCTTATAGTAATATATAATGCAAACTAACTTAACCTTAACCACATATTGTGTATTACAAAAATAGCAAGTTCTGTAACAGAATTTTTTTATAATAACTTACAATAAAAATTATGATTATTTTAATATAAACTTAATACTATAGTTAACAAAATAGCAAGTTCTACATATAACAGTAGTATATGATATAATTTATGCTAATTTTAAACACACTAATATAACCTTACCTACATATTGTGTGTTACCAGAATAGTGTAAGTTCTGTAATAATTGACACATAATAGAAAATATAATGTTTTACAGTGAATTATAGTAATTTAATTTATACTATATGCAAACCGCAAAAAAACAATAATAACAACTCTTTCCAACGATTACTTGGGCCAAAATTTCTTACAAAAGAAAAGTCAAGTTTGGATACTGGAGCATTGAACAGTACCTGTAGTGGATAGACAACAGTGCGGTTTTTATAAAGGTTAACTTTCTCTGCTTTATGAGGACTTCTTTATATATTCGACATGCAAGCTGAAAGCATATTTATACAAGATAACTGGCTGAAGAAGTGTGCCCTTGTATATAAAATTTTGGTGGAGATAGTGGTTTTTCTTTGTCGACGAAGCAATCTGTTGCAAATTAACTAAAAAACAGTAAAGAACTTGCTATTCTCAAGCTATATTCTTTTACTTGGACAAGTGACTCTTCTCTTACTCACTTCCACTTTTCTGCTGGCCTTCCAAAATTTTTTACAAAAAGTGGGGGATTTGGCTTATCCTCTCCAAAAGATTGGCATTGTTTACTTCCCAAATCCGGACAGATTAGCAAAATGCAACCACATGTTTGTTTATAGACAAATATAGCGCTACTTCACGGGACTCGGTCTGGGAACCCTCGGGCAATGGAGCTATCCAGAGTTGGTGGGAAGGTTGGAAAGTAAATTTAACATTAAGGCATAGCTTTATAGTAAAGATATACAAATGGTGCATTTGTTATATAATTTTTATCAGCCACGCACGGGCTATAATAGTGCCTTCAGGGTTTTTGATTTCTTTTTATGTTTTTTCTTTTTCGCAATCAGTATTTCTTTTTTCTTTTCTGTTTTTTCTTTTTTCTGGTCATTTTCGTTACTGTTTGTTTGAAAATTTCACCTTTTTGTCTCGTGCCTCTTGAGAAAAAGGAAGAATTAGAAGGGAAAAAAGAGATCCTGACGCGGTATACAATGGCTTGTCAAATGATCAAGGGGGTATCCTTTGTCGATACGAAATCTGAAGTAAGTTTCAGATCTCACTGTGAGACTAACAGTTGTTATAGCAGGTCGCATTGGGCTTCAGCTTGGTAAGTTTCTATTAGAAAAGAGCAATATACTAGTCTAGGTTGTTATTGTATAATAATCTTATAGTAGTTCATAAAATAAATAGAAGCAGGATCGCTTAATACAAAAAAAAAAAAAAAAAAAAAAATTTATACTATATAAGTGCTGCCAAGAGAAAACCTGTCATCAGGCTTTTAATATTTTGTACTAGACAAAATCTATTTAATTTCTTAGGGAATATGTCTGGCACAAAATATAATTGAAAGCCTGATTGATTTTCTTTTGGCAGTATTTATATGTTATCACAATAAGAGAGTAGCATATAGTGCTATCTGTAATAGATATATAGATAATTTCAAATACAGTTAAACTTTCCTAAATGCACGCTCTAAAAACTGGGCATAACTATGCATTTACAGAGGGTGTGCATTTAAAAAGTTATATGTAGACTATTACAAAACAATTACATGATGTCAGACCAATCACAATCAAGAATCATTCGACCAAGCAATTGATTTCAAAAAAAAAATATGACTATTTATGCTGTCTAACTTTTGATTAAATTGACATTATAGCGCTATAAAATAAGTATTTTACTTTTATTTTTTTTTTTTTTTTAAGCGATCCTGCTTCTATTTATTTTATGAACTACTATATGATTATTATATAAGTAAATACCAAAATAGTGTAATGCTCTTTTCTAATAGAAACTCACCAAGTATACTAAGTACTGCCCAATGCAACCTGCTAAACCAGCTATTAGTCTCACAAAGGAATTCAAAACTTGCTTCAGATTTCATATTGACAAAGGATACCCCCCTCGATCATTTGACAGGTTGTTGTATACCGTGTCAGGATTTCTTTTTTCCCTTCTAATTCTTCCTTCTTCTCAATGGGCATAAGACAAAAGAGAAAAATTTTTAACAGAGAATTACAAAAATGACCAGAAAAAAAGAAAAAACAGAAAAAAAAAAGAAATACTGATTGCAAAAAAGAAAAAACATAAAAAGAGATTTAAAATCCTGAAGGCACTATTATAATTCGTGTTTGGCTAATAAAAATTATATACCAAATACAACATTTGTATATCTCTTTTGTAAAGCATTTACTTTAACGTTAAATTTACTTTCCAACCTTCCCACCAACTCCGGATTGCTTCATTGCCTGTCCTAATCTGTATCTCGAGCCAGGTGCTGCCATCATCCAAGGACCCATGTCTCAAGCCACCTGCTGCCATAATTAGAGTTCCCAGACTAAGTTCTGTGAAAAAACACCATATTTGTCTGTAAACAAACATGTAGTTGCATTCCGCTAATCTGTCTGAATTTAGAAAGTAAACAATGCTGATCTTTTGGAGGGGTAAGCCAAATTCCCACTTTTTGTTAAAATTTTTTGGAAAACCAACAGAAGAATAAAAGAGAGTAAAAAGGTACCACTTAATCAAGTAAAAGAAGTGTGGCTTGAAAAAATAACAGGATATTTTGTTACTCTCTAGTGTCTTCAAAAAAGTACGACCTAAGAGCTTTGTCGACAAAGAAAGAGAGGTGTCCAAAGAGTCCTCTTCTCCACCAAGATTTTTTATACAAAGACACCTCCTGCTAGTTATCTTGTATAATAACACTCTTGGCTTGTATACCAAACGCCCACATAAAGAAGTCCCGGCAGAGAAATCATCGACCTCTAGGCAAACCGCTACGTTAGGCCACAACTCTCCAGCAAAATTTCTGTTTTTCTTTGGTAGAAATTTTGGTCTAGATGATCATCGGGAAGAGTTGGATATCATATAATATGAGTAAAAAAGTTTGTTTTTTTTTCGTTAAGGTAAAATCTTGCTTATATCTTTATTAAATAATTTATACAAGTGATTATACAAAAACTATATAACTACTTAATTTGTATGCTAACAAAAGAATATAAATTACATTTAAGAATGAGAGCTTAGACTAAAAGCTTAACTAAAACTCAACCAAAGTGAAGTTTATACTAAATTAATTATTTGCAATCTAAACCTACTAAAGTGGTCAAAACTTATTTAGGTTTTACCAAATAGAAAAGTATATAAGTTTTATATTTGCTTATAAATTTGGTTAGAGATTTTAATAAAGATTTTAGTAATTAACTAAAAAGCTATTAAATAAAATAGATCAAATAGTAATATATATTGATAAGCAGAAAAGAAATAAGGCCTTTAAGAGTAGAGTAAAGAAAATACCGTAGGTTTCTGAAAATAAGCTATCTTTTTTGGGCTAAAAATTATATAAAAATTCCTGAAGTAGCTTATTTTCAGAATACAATTTTAAAAAATTGATTTTTTATTATTTTTAAAATACGAAAGTGGTTTCTATATATGAAAGTCAAAAATTATACTAAGTAAATCGATAAAAGTTACTTAATAAGAGTTGTTCAGAATATAAAAATATACATATCCTAAAAGTTTTAAGCAAATAGGAGGACTTTTTACTAAGATGTTTTTGTATTTTATGTGCAAATATAAAATGCAAAAACATATTAGTAAAATGTTCTCCAATTTGCTTAAAACTTTTAGAATATGTGTATTTTTACATTCTGAACAACTCCTATTAAGTGACGTTTATCGATTTACATAGTAAAATTTTGACTTTCATATATAGAAACTACTTCTAAATTTTAAAAAATTATTGGAGTAGCTTATTTTTGGAAAAAAAATTTTCTTATATTCTTCTTCCAAGGGGTAGCTTATTTTTGAAGTAGCTTATTTTTGGGAATATATGGTATAAGTAAAGAGTAGAAAGATGAAAAGAAAAGAAAAGATAAAATAAAATTATATATATTAAGTAATTAGATTTATAAAGAGTAAGATTGAGATTAGTTTTAGTATTTTTAAAATATTGGTTATAGTTTTTTTTTTATCTTCTCTATAAAGCAATTAACAAGATATATTAGTATTGCTATATTTTTGTCTAGGTCTGAAATATTTCTGTTTTTTAGCATCTTTTTCTTACTTAAAATTTTTTACTAGTTTGTTACAACTTTTACTATAGTATTATTTTTTAAAAAGATTTAAATAACAAAATAAATTATATAGCATAGCGGAAGTTTGTTTTGATTGGCTAAAATTAAACTAAATGTGATTGGCAACGATCTTTTTTTTTATACAGTTAACTGTAATTTTTAAAATACTTTTATAAATAAAAATCGTCATGTCATATAAGAAAATTTTTTTGTAATATATAATGTAGAAATTAACTTGAGTTATTAGTATTTTACCTTGAGTTTTACTGTTTTTTAACTTGGGATATAGTGGGATATAGTAGTTTCAAGATCTAGATAAGAAGCAAAGATTTTAAAAGATTAGAAGGTAGTTCAGCAACCTAAACAATTGGTGAGTGAAGTTGCAAGATTTTATTTCCACTAGTTTTGCTTGCCTAATAAAAAATACTATTTCAAACTAAATTCTAAACTGTACTTTAATTTTTTTTTGTTATATTTATTTAGGTTATAAGTATAGCTTCTAAATACAACATTTATAGTGGTAGTGGTTAGAAATATTCACGTGTCTTAAATCTAGTTTAATAATATATTACGAAATTTAATTGTTTATTGTAAATTAATATACCAGTACTTATTATGAAAAAAATAATATATACATTGTGAAAGATGAATTAGCTATTATGAAGCAAATTAATGTATTGTAGGCTATAATATGCATCTTCAGAAAGTATTAACTAATTTTTTTGAAAGCAATAAATTCTTGTCCGGGTATAGCTAATACTTTATCTGAGGTACAATCAACATTTTTTCTGGGGTGTTTTGATAGCTAATCAAAACGAACTTCTACTATGCTAAATTATATATATTTAAGTTGTAATACTAGTTTTTAGTTTTGAATATTAGATATAAAATATTTAGTTTTTACTTTTTTAGTATACTGCTTTTTTTTATATATTTAAAGATGAAATTGAAAAAATCTTCTTGTATTTGTGCTTACTCTTTTGATTAGTGAATATATAATACTTATTATATCTAGAGCTAATTTGGTTCTTAGACCTGCTTCTATTTAGCTAAGCTAATATTTTTGTAGTATTTCTATACTATATTTTTTCAATATCTTCTTTTAAAGTATATTAGTTTTGTTATCTTGATATTATTATTTTTAGACATATTGTATTTCTTGTATAAAACTACTTTTCAAAATATTTTTTAATTTTTTTAAGTATATCTTCTAGTTTATAAAGCAATTTGGCTAATAATATTTTTTAAATTTTTTTTTAAAGCTTTAGTAGTCTTGCTAGTACTTAAATAATAGAAGCTTTATTTAATTAATGACAGTGAACTATCTTGAATATAAACCAATACTCTTTTTTAAGTTAAACAGATTATCTTTTAATTGCAAGCCTAATATCATCTAACTACGATATATATGTTTAGCTATGACTTGTTATACCAATCTGTATATAAGTTAAATAAACTTTATTAGTCTATTAAAAACTAATTTCTTCAATTCTTCTTTCTCTATTAAGAGTAAAAGAAAGTTATAATCTTATACCTACAATACAAGACTACTTATTGATGAACAAAATAAAAATATTTAACAAAAAATAAATAAAATAAAAAAGAATTTTAAAAGAAAAAAAATAGAGAAACAAGGAAATATAAAAAAAAAAAAAAAACCAAAAAGAAAAGCCTGATAGGCTAATAAAGAGGTAAACTATTTCTATTAAGAAATAATATAATTAAAAAAATATTTACAATAAAAAAAAAAGAAAAAATATATACTATTATAATCTATACCAGGTTTAAAAAAAACATATACTTGTTTTTAGAATTGCTAATAAGTTTTGATCTACTATTTTATTTTGAATAATTTTACTATCAAAATATTTGTCTTGATGAGATGATTCTAATGAATCCAAAATTATTAAAATCTAATTACAAAATTCTAAAATAATTAAATTTTGTATATTTTTTTTTTTTAAAATTTGGCAATCTTGCTAATACTTTATTAGAATTTAATATTAAACTTATAGAAATATCAATTATGACTTAAGTTTATTTAAGTTACAAGTACTAGCTAACCTAGCCAGCTCTTTGTGACATCAAAGTGTCTAAATTACCCATGTTTGATCTGCTATAGTAAAGTTTATCTCTATACCAAACAATCTTTGCAAATAAATTATTCGATATATTACTAAATAATATTTATGATCTATTAAAATCGCTATCTTTTCTAACCTTCTTCTTCTAGCTTCCTGAGCAAAAGAATTTATAGTTTTCAACTAACTAATAAAAAAAATACTAATACTAAAAAATAAAAAGAACAAAACAAAAAGAATAAAAAAAAAAACTGCCTAAGCAACAAGAAAATGAATAAAACAAACAAATGAAAGAAAAAAATTATATACTAAATTTTAAAAATCTTATATATCTCTACTGTAAAACTAAGCCTTATACTTGAATCATCCTATGACTATACTATCTAGTCTAGGTCAGTTTGTTAACCAAAGCACTAATTAGTTTGTTATGTGGTATAGGAGTAT
This sequence comes from Dentiscutata erythropus, assembly GCA_910591965.1. Lineage (NCBI taxonomy): Eukaryota > Fungi > Glomeromycota > Glomeromycetes > Diversisporales > Gigasporaceae > Dentiscutata > Dentiscutata erythropus. Next base: position 5,244 of record CAJVPY010000345.1, on the reverse strand, counting down.
TATTGTCAAAGCAATCCCGTATTTATATTCTACTTCATTCGTCTAAAAATAAAAAGAGTAGCCTGTTTAGATTTTGAAAGTAAACAATGCCAATTTTTTGGAGAAGATAAGCCAAATTTCCAAAAATTTTAGAAAAAAGGCAGAAAAGCAAAAAAAAAAAGTATTATATAAACCACTTGGCCAAGAAAAGGAGTATAGCTTAAAAGATACCTGTTCTTTACTGTTTTTTAGTTGTTATACAACAGCTAGCTTTATCAACAGAAAGCTTGAACTTCTATTATTTCTATTTATTTATCAAAATTTCATATACAAGAACACTACCTTTTGCTAGTTATTTTGTATACTGATGCTTTTGGCTTGTATATCAAATATATAAAGAAGTCTTCTAAAATAAGAAAAAATTAACCTTTATAAAAACCACTCTGTTGTTACCTTACTACAGGTTATTATAACTCTCCAGTATAGAAAATAGACTTTTCTTTTTGTTAGAAAATTTGGTCCAGGTGATCGTCAGAAAGAGTTGTTGTGTAAAATGATTAAATTTTGTATAATTTTACTATTAATTTTTAAAATTACTATATAAATATACTTAATATTAAATATTTTTTGACTAATTGATCTATTTTGATAATTTAACTATTAGAATATTCATCTCAATGAGATGATTCCAACAAGCCTAAAATCATTAAAATCCAATCACAGGATTCCAAGATTATTAAGAATTAGTATTATATAAATAATTATTTAATAAATTAGTTTTATATATAAAAACTAATTTACAGAAGTATGACAATTTAGTGTAGTAGTCTAGTTGTCACTCTCTCCAAGTAGCAAGTCTAGAGTTCAAATCCTACAAACAACGATTTTGAAAAATAGGCTTGCATTATGGTTGACAGTTATTAATTATTAGTTAGATTTAGAACCAAATTTGCAATCTTAGTTACACTATCTAGTAATAGGAGCTTTGGTATAATAAATCTGAGGAACCAGAATAACCAAAAACCTATTTGGAAAGTTCTGAGTTGGGATGTAGCAGTGATCTTTGATAGTACTACAGAAGAGCTGAATTCGAACCAGGTCTAAGATCAAAGAACTGAGCGATTGAGTTTTAATAGTAGAGAATATACTAGCTAAACTATTGGGTTCTGTCATACTAGAGAAAAAAAATATATACTCTGAAAATATGTACCAAGAGGAGAGTAACTATAAGATACTTAAAGCCTGAGCAAACTGACCTTTCTGAATTGCTGACTAGAAGCAAAGAAAAGACCAATAAATAATCCAGATAAGAAGATAGTCCAAATGTGAATACTAGGGTTGTTGTGAACCTAATAAGAGTAGAAATAAATAATCACAGAGTTTAATGATTAGCCCTAACCTCTAGTACATGAATAGAGCTATAGTGTAGATTACTGAAGTCTAGACAGATATATATATAGGATATATGATATCTAGCAATAGACATATTCTACTAACCAATGATCCAAAAACACTTGAAATCAGAGTAAGCAAATATTACAGAATGTAGTAACCAATGGTGAGGTAAATAGTAGTTAATATAACTATATTAGGCTGTAAGGTTTGGTATATTTTACTTAAGATAGTTAATAGAGCTTTCAAAAACTATAGCACTACAGAGGAAGAGATTTAGGAATCTGCAGTAGGGGTTAACTAATTAGAAAAGTTGTGAGTTGAGATACAGATCAGGTTATGGCAGTGCTTTAAAAGATAGCTTGAGATACAAACCCGGTAATAGCAGTATAACAGGTACTAGTTAGGATAAAGTTACCAAAGATATACTGAAAATTCTTTGTAAAAATAAATATGCTTCACTAAAATAAATAATAAAGAGGCAGTGTTTATTAAAAAAATAAAAATAAAAAAATAAAAACCAATTCATTAATTAATTATCTACATATACTAATCCTTAATAATTTTGGGATTCTGTAAAGATTTTAATAATTTTAGACTTATTAGAATCATCTTATTGAAATAAATATTCTGATAGTTAAATCACCAAAATAGACCAATCAGTTATATTAAGTGTGTTTATATAGTACTCTAAAAGTTAATAGTGAAATTATACAAAATTTTAATTATTTTGGGATTCTGTAATTGGATTTTAATAATTTTGAATTCATTAGAATTAGCTTATTAAAACAAATATTTTGGTGTAGTTAGACCTCTCTAAATACACACACTCTAAATATAGCACTTCTCTAAAAGCATGATATAGGTTTAGGCTTATAGTGGTATTTATAGATAAATGCACGTTTGTTATTCTGTAAATACATGTTAGCTATCTAGCCCACTTATAAAAACTCTCTTTATAAATGTATTTATATAGTTATTAGCCAATAAAATGTATTATTTCTAAACTACTAAAGTTATGCTTATTATGTGTTAATAATCACATTGTGATTTTATTAGTGTTTTTTAATTATAGCTCTCTCTAAATGTACACTCTAGAGCTAATCTTAATGACATGTATTTAGAGAGGTTTGACGATAGTAAAATTATTCAAAATAGAGTAGTAAATCAAAAGTTATTAGCAATTTCAAAAATAAGTCTATATAAATAATAAGTTATATCTTGGTTAGATAATAAAAAACTAGTAGTTGTAACTAGAAAGTTTAAATACAGTTAACTCTCTCTAAGTGCATATTGTTGGAACTATAGTAAAAAATTTTAAAAACAGGGATTATATATTTAGAGTAGTAAAAATCTATAATTGTTATATTAAGTTGGGCCAGAAAAAAGACATATATTTAGAAAGATTTTATATAGATATACATTTAAAGAAGTTGTATTTAGAGAAGTCTGACTATATATAATTTTAGTTTGAGTTGCAAGTATAGGTATTTAGTATAGATAATATCAAAAATATAATAACTAGTTATATTTTTTATTTTTTTTCTTTAATAACCTTAAACTAATTTATTAGACAGATAAAACATAGTAATATTAATATCTAATTTACATAATAGACAATATCTAGCTGCTTCAAAAATATTTAAGTATGGTTATTGCACTAATGTTGTCAACAAACTCTATATATAGTACTATTTATATTTAAAAGCTACTCTAGTATAGTATTTAGTTACTATATTAGAACTATTTTTATTTTCTTCTAATTCTTCTTTCTACTTAAGAAATAGCTAGGAGCTTAAAAAAAGGAAGAATTTTTAACAAAATAAAACAAATCAAGAAAATAATTAACAAGAAAAGTAAGACCTGTAGTAGGTAGACAACAAAGCAGTTTTTATAAAGGTCAACTTTTTATACTTTTATAGGGATTCCTTATATATTCAATATACAAGCCAAAAGTGTCTTTATACAAGATAACTAGCTAGGGAAGTTTGCCCTTGTATATAAAATTTTGGTGGGAAATATAGTTTTCTTCTGTCAACAAAGTATTTTGTTGCTAAATAACTAGGAAATAGTAAAAAACTTGCTATTTTTAAGCCATACTCTTTTACTTAGCCAAGTAACTTCTCTCTTACTAACTTCTGTTTCTTAATGGTTTTCCAAAATTTTTTACAAAAAGTGAGAGATTTGGCTTACTCCTACCAAAAAATCAATATTGTTTATATCTCAAATTTGAATGAACTTAGTAGAATACAACCACATAGTTTGTTTATTTGCAGATACAATACTACTCAACATAACTTGGATCAAGGTCTCTAGTTAATAAGGTATCCGAAGTGGGTCAATAGTCAGATAGTGTATATGTTAAAGCTTGCTTGACATTGAAATATATAATTGTTATAGTTGTTATATAATTTTTACTTTACTAAAAGACAGAATTTTTTGCTATCTTCTTTGTTTTTTTTTTTTTTGCATTTTTTTTTATATTCTTCTTTGTATTTGTATTTGTTTTTGTTTTGTTTTATTTTTCTTTGTTTTTTGTTTTTCTCTTTTTTCATTATATTTGTTTTCTTTTTGTTTTTTTTATTTTTTTATTTTCTATGCTCTTTTGAAAAAGGAAAAATATTAAGAAAAGGGCAATCTTGACAAAGCTAGCAATAAGCTTTCAGTGATTTTTCAAGAAGTCATTTAGTAAGTTAGATACTAAAAAGGAATGAATTATTGCTATAGCAGATTGTATTTAGGCATCTTTAAGCAGCCAGGTAAGCTTTTATTAAGAAGAAGAAAGAGTTGTTGGCATTAGCTAGAAACTTATATATTGATTATATATTCCTTATACAATAAAGGCAAGATTGTTAAATTTAAAAAAAAAAAAAAAAATTAACAAAAAAAGTACTTTTATTATATTTGAAAAAAAAATAAAAAAAATAAAGCAAATTCTAATAGCACTATTATTGCCTATACAAGGTTTAAAAATTATATACTATATATAAAACCAATTTAATTTAGTTTTACTTTATAATATATATACTCTTTATAGATATCTACAAAGAATTCTTTACCCAATCACTTAATATATCTATATTTGTTTTCTTTTTATACATGAGCTAGACATGTAGACTATCTGTAACTATTTCATATTTTATTTCCAATTTGAACAATACAGATCTTTATTAGAGATATGACTGATTTTTTATTTTTTGGTAAAAATTTTCAAAAAACCAAAATATTATAAATATACTATAAAACATATAGAGAAGGAGGTAAGGACAAATAAGAATAGTGACAAATATTACATAATATTCTAGGAGGGTGGAGTTAGGCAAATTCTTATATTACACTTATGTATTATATAATATATATATAATATATATACTGTATAACATATATATAATTTTTTTTTTGAATATTAAGGTGACCACTCATAGTCCTTGGCACTTTATTAGTTCAAGTAGATAGTTTTGTCCGAAGACTAGACCACATGTTACATCAGTATCATGAAAATATAACTAGCCACATATACAACTTTTGATTGTCTAATTAAGTAGTTGCCTGAAGTATTAGTGCTATACTAAGGGTTTTATACTAGATGGCATACCTATAGCCTAACTAGGAAGCTATCTAATTAAACTTTCTGGTTTTTACCAGTGCTACATGTTTTCTTCTAATATGTCCCTTTTTACGAAGACAATTTACTATTTAAGATACTAAGACTTTAGCTAACAACAGAACCTTGTAGTAAACCTAATAGCACGGTACATGTCTCATATATATAGGCTAGGTGCAATAGAAAAGAGGAAAATCAACAAAACAAAAGATCTTCAGAAGATCAATTTTTATGTTATAAATTTTATAATAAGTTATAAGAAAATACAA
>CAJVPY010000344.1:0-28601 GCA_910591965.1 Dentiscutata erythropus | reverse complement strand
CAAAAGGTGCACGTGTGGCTTGATATACCATCGTTGTAATTACATATAAAACTTCGTCTATACTCTAATAAAAAGTTCACCAGACCAAAGAGGTTACCTTAATACCAAAAAAAAAAAAAAAAAGTAATAATACAATTGTTCGAATATAAATTAACTATTCTATGCTTCTGTTGCACTGTATTACAACCTACTTTGTAATAGTATTATAAATTAATATAGAGAAAAGTAATATCTAATAATAATAAAAGTGAGTTAGAGTTTTATAGTTTAGTAGTCTAGATATTTAAAACTCTACAGATGAGGTCAATGGTTCGATTATAGCTAGTGGTAATTAATTTAATTAATTATCTCTGTAACTTTTAGGTGTTTTTGAATGCAAAACTTTGTGGTAATAAGACTATATAATATATATATATGGCTAATAAAGAATTCTTGAAAGAAAACACAAGCTGTGAAGGAGACAGATGCTATGTATGATGTGAATTATGAATAGTAATACTGCAAAAGGCTATGCATGTAAATCTCAAAGAGATAGCCCTTAAGTAGCACCAACATCTAGTAATGGATTTGATTGAGAGAATGGTATAAAGTAGTATATCCAGAAGCAGTATTGTATATGGGACAATTTTAGACAATTTTGAATATTTTTTCAAATTAAAATTACTTAAAATTTTATTAAGATAATCTATTTTAATTTTTTTATAAATAAATCCAGTACCTAAAAATATATATAATTATATATTTTTTTTAATTACTTTATTGATTATTTAAACTTGGAACATAAGATTGGATGATTTTAAACAATCTTGAATATTGGATGTTAGACATAGTATAGATGCGTCCCATATACAACACTGTCTAGAAGTAGTAAGAGAAGTAGTGAATACAGTAAGGAGCTGTAGTAAGAGAATGGCTTTACCAAATATAGAACATCTCTAATACAAAGAAACAAGAAAAACTAGCTAAAAGAAACTCCAAAAAGCATAAAAACAAGCACTCTGATAGTATAAAATAAGAATAATATACTACACAACTTATATGAAAGTCTTATTTTAAGAATCTAGACTTCTGTAATACTATACTAATAGAGAGTATATAAAAGGAGCAGTAGCCTAAATTTGGTAGTATACAATGCGAATACTTGGATTAATATAAAATAATTTTTCTAATAGCAATAGCAGATAGCTTAAAATATGAAACTTATAATGGCAACAATACCTGGCTTGAAATACAGATTAGAACTTAAAATAGCTTTTTTAAAAACACCAAACTAGAAGCAAGAAGAGCACCCACTTGAAAGACACCAATTTGAAAATAATATAAGAAACAAATTAGAAGTAATATGATAAGTAATAAAGAGTAAAAGTTGGTTGATGAATATTGTACAGTAGTATATAAGTAAGATATACTGTATATAATACAATAGGTTTAGAAACCATTTGGTGATTTAGAAACTAGTTTAATTGCAAGATAGTTAATAAAGAAGTAAAATCTTATATAGCAGATTGCATATAGATACTTAAATTAATAACCAAGTAAGCTAATACTTGTAATTAATATTAAATAGTTGTAACTGTATTTGTGATATTTATAATCAAAAATACCTTAGCATAAATCTAATAAACAATATTGGCAAAACTGCTAAATTAAAAAAAATAATAATAATAAAAGTCAATAATAGTAATAAAAAATTAATAATTAGTAAAAAGTTAAAATCTCATGGCCTAGTGGTCTAGGCACCCAACCTTTTACAAGCAGGTTTCAGATTTAAGTCCTAGTAGGTATGCTTATCTACAAATATTTGAATATATTTACCATGAGAAGTTCAAGTGAATACAGATCTGGATTAGGAATTTCCAAAAGGAGATGTAAAGTAGTTGGCACTACATGTAATAGTAGTTGTTATAAAAGGTTCTATTACACAAAGCTCATATATGTAAATTCACAATTGGCAAGATAGCACTAACAACCTTTAAGGTAGTATTAGGGATCTTGTTTGGGAGGATGATTGGACAGTAACCAGAATTGAAAGTAGTGAGAAATGTGGTAAACACAAAGGGACCTGTAGTAAAGAATTGGCCTTATTAGATTTGAAACACCTCTAGCAGTACAAAACTCACTAGCCAATAAGAAGTTGAAGCATGGAGGTGTGTACATGTTGATAGATCTAACTGGCTCTGATTGTATCTATATAGGAATCTTTGGTGTTAAGAGAACTTGAAAACACTATTATAAATATAGCTAGTATGAGTGTATGCAGTGGTAACTGAGAGCTACAACTGCCAAGAATCACTATAAAAAGAAACATGTTATCTCTAAGCCTCATGATGCCATCCAACTATACTAACTACTAGAAATATTTGCGAACCATACCTGAATACCTTGTCACTATATTGGAAAGTATTACCAAACTTGAGATGATAAGATCTAAGTTCCAAAGTTGCAGAAAACCAGCTAGTTATAGCAATATGCAGGCTTGAGATACTTATCTAATTGGGTAGAGATAGCTGCATAGCTTAAAATATGAACTTTTGGAAGTATGCCAAGTAAGGATTAAGAGAGTAATTTTCTGTTAAGTACACCAAACTAGAAGCAATAAACATCTACCTAGAGCAACATACACAAATAATGTAAATAATATAGCAAATATATGAATACTAATTGGTAGTTGAAAAGGGATATACAAATCTAGATTAGCTATGTAGTAGAAATATAGTCAGCTTTGGTGAGTTTTAACCATAAATAAATAGTTTGTATACCTGATGTTCTAGTCTTAGTACTTGATATAATATGGGCAGTGTTAACTAAAATATGGCTTATAGTATTTTTTCTATTTTGAGAAAATCACGTTTAAAATTTGGTGTAACAAAAACAATGATGATCTATTATTAGTATAACCTGTTGGATCGACATTTGCTAGCCAATCATACAAATCCTTTTCTATAACTCTGCAGCAAGAATCGACAACCGGATATCCAAATTCTAATTTTAGATCACGTTTAAATGTATTCAGCATTTCAAAAAGAAGGCATTGGCAAAAATTTTATTATGTAAATCAATGCTTTAATGTAAAATTATATAGAAAAATTACTGCCTTATATAATAGTATTGTTAACTCATTTTTGTGAAAAATGCCATAAGCCGTGTTTTAGTTGACGCTGCCTCATATGTATAGACACCATCATATGGGGGTGAATCAGTAGAAATGGGACAAATTTATTAGATAAATTTGTCCTATTTCTACTGACTTACCCATATGTCAATCATTTAAATATTAAATAAAGTCTAAGTGCGGGTGCTACACCCTTAAAATATATAAAAAAAGTTAATAATCAGTAAAGTATAGATTAATCTGCATGGCTTAGAATTGAATCTAGGTGCTGCACAAAAAATGTGCGGCAAATTCTTGATTTTGATTGGCTAAAATAAATTAAGCCGGAATTACTTATAATTTTACTAATGAAATCGCAGCCGCCTATTAAGTGAAAATCGTTCCTGGGTCAATTTTACTAGGGATGTTAAATGGTTCGCAGAAACATAAGTTCAAAACTGTTTGATGAGTTTCTTGATTTAGCAGTCTGGTCTTTGTTCAAACTTCAGTTCAAAACTTAAGTTAGAAAAAACTCAAGTGCTGAACAGTTTATTGTTTCTTCAATTTGGAACTTGGTTTTTTGATCTATATTAATACTAATATGCTTTAAAAACTAAACTATATCAGTATATTTGTATTATATCGAAATATAATACATATGTACATACGCATGTGTATATGTAAAGAGCCAATAAAAACAAAGTTTGGGACTTAAGTTCAAACTCAATTGCAACTTTTACATGATATTTTTTGAACTCTATTCAAACTGTTCTGAAACTTGAACTTTTATAGAACAGGACCGAACAGGACCGAACCGAACTTTTAACATCCCTAAATTTTACCATAATGCATGCTTATTTTTTAAAATTTCTATTTTTGTAATGAAAAAAATTAAAAAGTTAATTCCGGCCGGAATTTAGTAAACAATTTTGTAATGCGGACCAAAATTTCGAAGATCTTCGGCCGTTAGCCAATCAAAATCGAGGATCTGCCGCGCATTTTTTGTGCGGCACCTAGGGTAAATGTGGCTTAGACTAACTGCGCCATCAACCTGGCACACATTAAAGACGTGCATATTGGCGATCATCGGAGATACTAAAAATAGAAATTTGAAAAATGGGTCGGTAATCGATATTGGTTCTGCAAATGATCGCGGATTTTTGATTATTTAGGATACTTTCCTGTTACCGTTACGTTCATAATTAGAAAAGATGATCACCATAAACTGGGATAATCACTAATATAAATATTGCTAATGTAAGGATAGCCTTTTCAAAACATAATTATTTCATCAGTACGTGAGAATGCTTTCTGTTTTTCGGTCCATTAATTCATCTAGAAAACAATTAATAAATATATTAGATTCCATTGCTCCATTAAAATTTAATGACATTTATGTTTCTAAACGATCACGTCAATACATTGTAGTGGCTGAAGAATCATTGAAGGCTAAACCTGCGCACCCTTTGGAATTCTTATTTGGTACCTGGAAGGGGAAAGGTAATGGTCATTTTGAAGGAATCAAGGATTTTGTGTACGATGAAGAACTGGATATATCACCTGATGAAGCGGGAAGGGGATGGTTATACTACAAGTATGTAATTTTTTTCTTTGATAAATTTTGGGTTTAGGCATTTCACTTGTTTATAATAATTATATATAATTTAATAGACAAAAAACGTGGAATTCCGCGAAAAATAGTGCTAATTTTCATAGTGAAGTTGGTTATATTAGAATGCCGGGAATGACTGATAAAGTCGAATTAGTTTTGGCTCAACCAACCGGTAAACGAGTCAACCATTACATCATTTTATAATATCACTTTATTGATTATATTACGTTTAGGGATCGCGTCTATTGAAGAAGGCCGATTAGAAGGGACAACCTTGACCTTAACTTCGAAGAGTATTGCACGTTCTTCTACAGCCAAAGTATGTACTTTTTTTGTAATTTCATAATAATAATATATCGTTTAATAACCATATGACACATTATTATATAGCCGCCACATGTAGCTGAGTTCAAAAGGTAAAAAAACTTTTCAGGTCAGTAATTATTATATGTAAAAATTTTAATTTTAATTATCTTTCTTTAAAAAGAACTTTGAAGGTAGACCCCCAAAACAATGTGTTAACCTATACCTTTGATATGTCAACGGCTGATAAGCCTATGGCCCCGCATCTTTCTGCTACTTTACATAAAGTATCCAAATAAATCCTTGTGTTTTTTTTAGATATTTCAAATTTGTAATGCACAAGTTTTAGATAATCTCAAATACTTCTATTATTCAAAATGACTATATCAATACGTTAATAAAAATGTTGTGAAAATTCTACACTGTATTGTCAAACCCTTAATTAGTGAACTAATATTTTAAGACGAAATTTTCAAAAATTTTTTGAGGATACATTTAAATTAAATTTGATAATTAAGAGTATAGGCGGATTTCGGTAGGGTTATACAATGAAACTTCTATAAATGCACCCTCTATGAATGCACACCGCACGCTCAATCTCTAGTCCAAATATATGCATGACCTCTATAAATTGCACCTTTTCTTATTGTTCTCTAAATGCACGTTGTTAAAGTTCAGTCCCAAGAGCGTGCATTTTATGAAGGTTTCGCTGTATTTTAAATTGAGATCCCTAATTTCCAGCTTCAGCAGCGACATTTAATATTTCTTATCAATAATGGCTATTTACAATCCAAATTTTTATTTTATTACTTATTGAAGTTTATATTTTAACTAAGGCCGTTTGAAGTTATGATTTCGTTTAACGTTCCCTTTTGAAGCTTAAGCGCAATGGGGGAGGGATATCAATTTAAACAAACATTATGTTATATCGCAAAAATAATCACATTATTATTGGTTGGCTTATAAACACGTGACTTATTGGCGTAATGAACGTTCTGATTGGCCTGTTTAATTTTAGGGGAGGTGGGGGGAACGTTAAACGAAATTTTAATTTCAAACAGCCTAATTTAAATTTAGCCAAATAAAATAATCTAATTTGAATTTAATCTAAAATAAAAATTCTTGAATTGAATTTAGTATTATTTAATCTTTTAAATCAAATTTATTAAATTAATTATATACTATATAATCACACTTAGAATATGCTTACATAGACAATTATACTTTGTACTTAATGGTGATTTGTTCAATAAATCAATTTGCTTATACGTAAATATGATATGCTTATATAGATGGTGCTTATATGGTAGTTTGACTGTAATTATAAAGTAAAATTATAATTATAATGCAAATTTTGTATATTTATTGTTATTATAATTAAATATACGTATTTTAATATTAAATATAATATTGGTAATAACTTAATTTATTTTTAATATTAAATGTCGCGGCTGATGCTGAAATTTTGACCTATTTTATTATGAAATTTTAAAAAATAGTTGGGCCTTTTCGTTAGGGTTTTTTTTTAAGGTTAGGTTAGGGTTTAGGGTAGTGTTGTTAGTAAAAAAGTATATGTGGATTTTAGTAGGTATTATAGATTTAAATAGTACCCTAAATTTCTGCATCAGCAGCGACATTAAATTTGTATAATAGAAAGTAATCCATGCAGATAAATATGAAAATTGTTTGAAAGTGATAGAAGATAGATAATTGATTCTATTTCTGCACTTGTAGTGTTGGACGAATTAGTATATTTGCACTATATAATCAAGTTTTTTATAATCACTATTTTTTCTTATACAGTTATATAAAATCTGACTATACCTTTACCTTAAATTGTTTTAAGATGTACTGTATTCCTTTAATATTGCAAATTAGTTGGCTAGAAATTATTAAATGCACTTTCTCTAAACTTTGGTAATAAAGTACAATTATATTATAGTAAAGCTTATATTTTCTCTAAAAATTATCTGAGAGACTGTTTCGGAAAATCTGGACTGCACACTGTCCCTGTTCATAGTGCTAGTAGGAGATTCAAATGGATTCACTGGATATTAACTAGGAAAATACGTAGCATTGTCTGGAGCGTTCATATGATAATCATATGATCATCTTACTGTATATCTTAAAGACTTTTTCAATAAATTGTAATAAATTGTCAAGAAAGAAAAAAAGAGCATCGTAATCAATAAATTAAACTTTATGAAATATTGCTTTAATTAAGAAAAAAAAAATAGTATGGAAGTATAAAGAACCGTGGAATAAATCATTTATCCTCGACGGCAATACGGCATATTTGCCATATAAGTAGAAGTGCAGCATGCATAAATGTCATTCACCTTAATTTAGCGAGTGAGTATAAAGATGATCTATTGATCGGTGGATTAAAAAAACACTTATTTACTATATAAGTTATATTAACTAATACCTTTCAGATTGCCATTCTATTTGGTCAGAATAAATTTTCAATAATATAAAAAATAGATATAATATTTGACGATGATTAAATGGTAACTAAATACGGCAAAGCGTACTTGTAATAAAGACAATTAAAGCATGGTGTCTGACATGTGATCCCGACAAGCAAAAATAAGAATATTAATGATTTCATCGGAGAATTTCAGCTTAGAACTATGGAATGTAATTGATCGGATTTCATTAAATAAATAATGTAATGTTAAAGAAATTGACAAAGAGGATTTGATTATGTATATTTAGCAACTTGATTGGATGCTATACGAAAATTTGATTAGAATTATGTAACCATCTCGTACAAAAGCTATTGATTTTTTTGTGTTTACTTGAGTTTTGATTGGCCAGTGAAATTTTTCGGGTAGCAACTCATAGGCAGACATTCGTATGATTGGATGTTTAAATCAATTTAATTTTAGATTATTTATACAGTTTAAAGTACTTTTTAAAAAAAAGAGAATAAACAAAAAAGAAGGATATAGAAAGTTTTATCAGCGTTGTAGGACTCCACTATTAAAAATAATCAAAATTCTTTTTTGTTTTAGAGAAGTTAGCATAATAGCGACTTCTTAAAATTAGGTTATCACCATGCTAACTTCTCTAAAACAAAAAAGAATTTTGATTATTTTTAATAGTGGAGTCCTACAACCCTAATAAAACTTTCTATATACTTCTTTTTTGTTTATTCGTAGTAGTTTTCTTTTTTTTAAAAACTGTATAATAATGTAAAATTAATTTGATTTAAACATCCAATCATACGAATGTCTGCCTATGAGGTAGCAACGCTATACGGCATACTACATCACTCACGGCAATGTAACCTTAGGGTAGTACGACCTCTACGCCATAGCCGTAATGCCGTAAGTAATCACTACTCTGAGAAATGCCTGTATCATTAGTAGCAAATTGTTTACTGTTATGTTTCAATTACCGATGATAATTCGACAATACTACGATTATAACCCACCTACGCGCGTACAGTACGTACGTACGTACGGAGCTTAAATGATAATAAATATTATTGGTAATATTATACGAAATTTTCTTTTGTAATATCATATTTTCTAATAGAAGTTACTCATTTACATAACCTTCGTTCTCCTTATCGAAAGACGAACCCCGTAAAATAGCAATGGAAACATGCACATATTCTAAAAGTTTTTATTACTATCACGGGCTAAAAGTGACATTTCCGAAATCAACTTATAAATCATGTGACGAAGAAATTTGGACGCCACAAAGAACGAGGCTGTACGAACCATAAGGCATGAGGCTTGTCGGCAGAGCGGTAAACAACCGAAGTAAACAAACGCGAAGCCAAATATTCACAATGCAGATACGCATAGCAAAGTGTAAACTTTAATCAAAGCCTTGGAGAAGAGTTAATAAGTATAAAAAAAACCCCTTTGGATCATACTCCAAAAGAAACTATTTAAAGAACACAATTTGGGTGAGGTTAGTACGACACTTATGTGCGAAGAAGTGACACATAAGAACATTATAAAGAAACATTTCAAATCACCGTAGTCACGTTTCTGGCGAATTGCCTTATCATGTAAATTCCCCATTTTTATTATATAAATTAAAAACAATACAATTCATCCCGTAACATTATATTAAATGTAACAAATTCATAAACCTTTTTTATTGCAAAGTGAAGAATTAAGAAAATATTAAAATACAATGCTAATAATACACGAGTTAAAAAAACAATCGATTTAATAAATTCCTAAACCCACATATACATAAGAATGAGAATCTAAAAATAATAAACGTTAAAGATTTCGAACTAGATATTTGATTCAAATTATGTCATATATTTATGAATATAAACACATTTGAAAATGTTTATTACAATTTTAGACACAATATTTGTAATGAATAAATAAATTCTTTGAATAATTCAAATGTAATTATTAAATTAAGAAAGCAGCGATTACGGCCTTGAAACAACAAATTGAATCACGAAAGCTTAATATTACTGATGTTGTACGATTAGAGGCGGCGTACATGTATGCATATAGCGTTGTGCCTCAGACTAAAACTTGAGGCATATATGTGCGAAACTCGCACTTACCGTTGTTCCTATAAATGGTCAAAAAATAAACGCAGCGTAATTCTCGGCTACATTGTTGCCTTAGTAGCACAGGAAACATAGAATAGGAGTTGTTTATTCTCGATGAGAGCTGCAGACATATGGCCAGATGGTTTAAGCTAATTAGCAATAGGTGAATCCCTGAAATTCTTTTACAAGGAACAGATTTTCTACTGCAAAGATGATGAATGTGATGGAATAGAACTACTTGACAGCATTGAAGATACAATTTAATAGACAGTGTATTTATTACTATACAGTATATATATTATTATTAATTATCGCTACTGCTACGTAAAGCTCACAATATTGTGAAGTATAATAGTTATATCTATATATTAATGTTATTGCTATTTGAACTTAACTAATCTCTTGAAAAATTTTCAATGAAGGCTATAAAAATGAAGCTTTATTACCTTTTTTTTTTTTGGCTTTCTTGCATTGCCTGTAGATAGAGATGAGCATGATTTAACTTTTAAGTCAAACTTTAATTATTGGCCTCATTATTTGAAAATAATTGCATCAATGGTGTCATTGTGAGAATAATTGTTGACTGTTGTCGGAATAATTTTTTTTTTTGCATGGGTTCATATAATATTTTATATTGCAAATTATAGTAATATAAACAAGTTTTTGTTATAATAATAGGATTGATTTTAAACTTGTAGCATTCATTTACTATATATTGAAGAATAATCTAAGAGAAAAACTTTGGCAGAGCTAAATAAATTAGTAACTGTTATCTAAATAGACTAAATAAAAGTTAAGCGATAAATTTAGATAGATACGGAATGTTCTAATAAGAAGTCGGTTAAAATTAAGGTTTTATTAGGATTGGAGTAAAAAATACAATAACTCTATAACAAATTATATTAAAATTTGTTTTTTACGGTATTTACAACAAATATAGAGCTATAAAGATATACTAAAATTAGATAAAGTGAAAAGATAGATAAATGTTTAATATTAAAATTTAGTATTAAATCTTTAATTTTTAAATACCCGTATTTTCGTGAAATGACGCGCAGGGGCGTTATTTTGGCCCGAATTAAGCTTAATTCGGGCCAAATTTCGAAATTACACCTCTACGTGTTGTTTTATTAAAAGTTTTCTTGTGTATATATTATATATTTATCTTGAAAAATATCAATTTAGTTTATACTTTTAATAAATCTATATAGACACAGCATATTTATTTTTATAATAATATAAGCTTTGTTATCTGATAGCGATAGTGTTTTATGATTTTACTGTAATATTGTACTATATCTCAAAATCTACTAGGGTATTCCCTTATCCTAATTCTAACTCATCTTTAACTTTGCCCTAACTTTGTTTTTATTTGCAAATATAGATGCATCAAATGCAGAAGTGCGCCATAATATTTTTTTATGCGTAAATAATATAAATACGTATAACTAAAAATCTGTAAATACGTATTAATTTAAAATTTACTATACTATTTATAGATTACATTTTTTATAAAGAAAATTTATATACGTATTAGTTCACACGTATTTATATTGATTTACAAATTCACGTAACATATACAAATTATAAAATATCATCCTGCTTAAGATTAGGGTAAAGGTTAGCTTTGAGTTGGAAAGAGTTATAGTTTATGTTAATTAAAATTTGGAAAATATTTTTATTAAAATGCCTTTATTTTCAGAATTTTGAGATAATACCCATGTATATACACAGTGTATATATAGAAATTTTCACAATACTATTTTTAAATTTTATTTTATTTGAAGTTAGTAATTGTTTAAAATTAAAATTTTTAAATATTAAAATTACAGTATATAATAAAATTATTACGTATCTAAATAAATTATTTAATTTGTAAGCTACTACTTTATTATAAAATAAATAATTTTAAGCAAAATTATTAATTCTAGCATAGTTTAACCCAGAATTATGGTTGTTGTAACTAATCTATTTAGCATAATGTGTCTTTTTTTTGTTATACTAAATACAAAATAAAAAGTATATAAATCAAAATACGTATATTATATTATACATACTGTATATCAGACAGATACTATATCGTGAAAAAATAGTGCTTTTAATGTTTACATTAAAAATATTTACAAATATCTTTTATTAATATTTTGGAAAGTAGAATTTGATTGGTTAATTGCTAATCATATGACCGCACACAGTTCAGTGGGCCCTGCACCAAAAATAAACGTCCAAAAAGAAAAAATTAAAATTTTAATATTTTTAGCTACTACTAAACAAAAAGAGCAAATATCAACGTTGATAATATCCATTATTGAAATAATGATAAACCGAATACAATTTATAAAGGAAATGTAGTTATATATTTTAAAAAGAATAAATAATGCGAAATTTTAATATTTGATGCACATCTTTTTGGGCGTATATTAAACCGTAATTTGCTAGACTGCTGTAAAAAAAATTGTAATGTGTAACTGCTTACATGTAAAATATCATGTACATAATTTTATTAGAAAGTTAATGATAACACTTTTTCATATGATTTTATTCTTGAAAATATTTTAGGCGCATTCTTTCTAACATAAAAAAGATTACTGCTAATTGAAATCCATGATATTTATGCAAATCTTTCCTTCATGATAAAGATGCTTTAGATTTTTTGATGTTGTAGCACTATGTTTAAAGTATGTAAAACATGTCACATACATTAATATGTTTTATTAAATCCAATACATAACTTATATTTATATTTTTAGGGCAATCTTTAATGTATTATTATTAAGTTATCGAAGAAAATTGTTAAAATATATACTTATTAATGAAAACAAATACTTTTAGAAATAGCAATGCCATTCTATGCAACTCGCTCAAATCTTCGCACGATTCCTTTTTTAGTATGTATTTCTCGTTTATAAACTTTAGATTCGCAATTAATTTTAATTTTACAGTTTAATCTCCATCCATAAGCATAATCTTTGCCACCTCTTGGCCAACCGGGGCAAATTCCACCATGTGCTTTATTCTTCTTTGTTGTACCTTTTGTTTTAATCAGATTATTAGATTATTCTCCAATATTTATAATGATAGTTTAATGACAATATGTCATGACTTGCCTTTTTTTATAGCATCTCTTCTTTTCTTACTTAACCTTTTCGACCTTTTTATAAGTGACTTTTTTGGATCTTCATATGGCACATGTAACACTTTATGTGATACAAAATTACGCTCCCATGGAATTTTTGATTGCATAATCACTTCCGACGAAGTTATCACCGTATCGATAATTTGTTCGAGCCTTTTTGCTTCACTCCTTAAAATAAGATACTTGGATTCTTAATTGAATAAGATGAGATGCGGTGAATGATATTCAATGATTATTATTAAGATACTTTTGAGTTTTAAGTTCATCAACTTTCGCTTTAATGATTCCAACTTGTTTGTTATAATCTTTGATTTCATTAGATTCTAGAAAAATCTTTGTAGGCGGATCACGTGCAAATAGGCGAAACACTATTTATCGTTATCGTAAGATCAACAATATTATGGAACAATTATGTAAATTAATATGTACCAATACGTGCTGAGAAAATCTTAACGTACGTACGTACATCCTGTTGATTTTCTTGCATATATTGATTATCATCATCATTCCTACGGTTGACGTCTAGATTCTGTCAATAAACGAAATATAATTTCACATAAGCATGGATGGATCACGGATTGTCTTTTTTACCTTCTATCGTTACAACTTCTTGCAACTTCTCAAATAGCCTCTTTTCTATATTCTCTTTAATATTAATTTCTTCCGTTTCAACATAATCAAATTGGCCAAATATTGATTTACGTGATACAACTACGGTATCTTGTGGTATATGAGTCCTATTTTATTATACATGATTAACAAAGGTACAATACGTACTTACGTAGAAATAATTTTTAATCATTCTTAAACCGAATTTACCTTTTACAATCCATAACTTGGCTTGAAAAATACAAAAAAAAAAAAGAAAATTTGACTGATTATCCAATCACCACCTAAATACAATCCATGAGTAACACACGGTATGTACATTAGATAATATTAAGATTTGACGTTGACGTCCAACTTTGTATTGATTCTTTCTATACGATACCATGTGACTAGTTGTAACCATCCACAATCTTAAAAAGGCATTCCGTAGAATCTTTAACTTAACAATATATATGCAGAACTTACTAAATATAATTCCATTTTTACTTATATACCCATTCGCCGACTATATAAGTATTTCGGTGTCACTGCATGAAAAAAAAAAAAAAAATTTATATGATATTAAGTTGTTACGTAGATGCATCATCAAAGTACCATATAATAAAGATAGTTAAAACTTTGCAAAAATGCCAACTTCCCCGGAAGACAACGCTTGCGACTCACCGTACTCTTCGGTATCGGATGACTTTACGATGAACAATTTATATTTTTCTTCTACTAACGACGTATCTCAAGATAACCCACCAACTTTATTGGATCCAAAACTAGAGGTCGTTGACTCGAACACACCTTTGTTTTTTATAACTCTAACTCCACAGCAAACACCTACTCGAGAGTTGCAACCCCCGGCTACTCAAAACGATCCGCAAGTTTCTCATTTTCACCAAACAGTCTTTAATTCTACGTCTTTGGGTGATATGCATCAACAATCTATAAATAATGTAATTGCTCTTTATCGATCATTAATAAAGCTTAATCTTGCCTTTACATCTCGCTATTATTATTTATAATTATTACTTATTTTTATTTTTATTCAGTTTATGTCACCCTCGTTTTCCCAAGGAATACCGAATTTTGCTCCAAATGGAATAAATTATCTGGAATATATTAATGGAACGGATAACAGCATGTAAACTGCATTTTTTAAAAAAAATTACTTATAGAAATTTTTATTCGTATACATGCTAAAAGGAATAAAATTTTTTATTTTTTATTTTTCCCTAAGAGAACAAAATATTTCATCAACGCAAGCAGATCGACAATGCCAGGTGCAGGATATCAGTGATAAAGGGTTCGTTTTGTTCTGATCAAGTTTATATTTATATATATATATTTTGACAATGATTATATTATTCGTTCTAAATTATTTGCTAATTCTTCACAATTACAGGCTTCAAATACGTGTTCTCGGAGTTCCACAGACTGGTGCAAAGTCTCGCGTAGAAACACAAATAAAATTGTGTCTACAACTTGTAACTGACAAAGGAGAAAAGGTGCCATTATGGTCCCATTTAAGATTGCCCGAATACATGGTTGCCAAAGAAAAACTTAAGACAAAAAATGCAAGGAATCCGCAGGACAGTGCTATGAATATTTCAGAAAAGGGTGTTCTAAATTTAGAAGCTACAGTTGTGTGTGCAAGTGAAATGCCTAAAAAAGTTCTTACATGCCTTGGTTGTGTTCAACGTGAGGTAAATGTTATATGATCGATTTAAATATTTCGAGACTCTTGGATATAAGCTTTAAAGATTTGACCAAATAATTATAATGAATTGAATTAACAGAGAAAAAGATCACAACGTAAAAAAGAAAATAAGCATTCCAAGACTAATCCGAATGCTACTTCCAACGATGATTCAAATAAACCCATGGATTTGGATGATGAGAAAACAATGCAGTTGGAGCAACGCAAAATTCTTTTATTTAATTGTAGTGAAATTGTAGATTTTAGTAGTGGTGATACCATTTTACCGACAAGGATCACTTGTTATTGTCGTCATCATAATGAGAAAGTAGGATTTTGGTATGCACAACAGATATGTTTCTATATCTCTATACATATAAATATAAATACATATATAGTTGATTATATTTATTCATTATCTATTTTATATTTGATTTTTAGTATATATTTCGTAATGAAAGATTATGCCAATACGATTATAGCGACAGGAATGTCACCTCCTATTATGATAACAGATGATCACAAGTCATCAAAAACTAAAGTAGGCGTTGGAAGAAAACGTCCAAAAGCTGAATATGATCGTCGCGCGAACTCTGTGTCTAGTAATTCTTCTACAAAGAATAAAATTAATAACGAGTTATCTTCATTATCGCCTACTCCGACTGGTGAATCGCACGCTTCCTCATCTGTATTATCACCGAACTCTAAGTCATCTGAAGTACCATCGTCTCCTTCATCCCTTGTCCAAAACTCTGACTCTATTTCGCCGATAAAGCAAGAAAAAACTAGTCCAAACAGACAACAATTACAAATTCAGCCATCATTGACATTCCAATCTCAATCGTCACCTACTTCACCTTTATCACCAGTGTCACCTGTTACTCCTATCGCAACTAGTGTACCAAGCACGCCTAATGTACTTAATGCACCTCGTGCTTCATTTCAAAACACTGACCAAGCTGCAGCTATTACTTCCAATCCTCAAGCTGCATATCCTATTTTAACTAGCAATAGTTCATCTAACGTTGTTTTATCTATGGCTCCTGCACAGATCAGCAGTGTTAATGTAAATTCATTATATCAGCAACAACGATTGCATCCAAGCATTGGTGGTATCAATCATTTTAATGTTGTAAACTCTCATCAAGGTGGGGGAGGTCCCATGCGAATACACAATTCACACAGCCATAATACAATGCTGAGGAGGCCTTTTTATAATGCTGGTGGAAATACTGCAGCAATATATCCAAATAGTACGTTTAATGGGTTCTCGTTACCAAGGATAAGCAGGTTGATTCCTTCCGAGGGTCCTACGTACGGTGGTGTTGAAGTGACTGTTTTAGGAAGCGATTTCTATGGTTTGTTTATTTGCCAATTCTTTTCATATTTCATTAGTTGTTTTAATTTCATATAATTTTATTTTTATTATTATTATTATTTTTTTTAAAAAAAAAAGATGGGCTTACGTGCATATTTGGTGAAACTCCTGCAATTCCAACCCAGTATTGGTCACCAAATACACTGGTTTGTCTCTTACCTCCTTCACCTACTCCAGGACCTGTTGTTGTGAGCTTTAAAGAATTTCCTATTAATCTAACGGATAATTCTGAACAAGAAGTTGTTTTTTTCAATTATAATGATGGTAATTAATTCTTATATATAAAATTTAAAAATTTATTTTATTTTTACACTTTACTTCAGTACTTATAACATCTTTCCCTTAAAATAATTTAGATTCAGATCGGGCGTTGATGGAATTGGCACTTCAGGTTGTAGGAATGAAAATGACCGGAAAATTAGAAGACGCGAGAAATATTGCCATGCGTATTGTTGGAGGTACTGATAACAATCAAAGTTCAGGCAACAATTCTAATGGAGATATGAATGGAATGCAACATCATCTTTCCTCATTTGCACGTCAGGTTTCGAGGACAGATAATTTTGAGGAACATGTAGTAGCAACACTCGCCTTGATGGATGCATTTGAAACAGAATATGACAGTATATCTCTTCAAAATCGCCAACAGCACACCATGTTGCATATGGCTGCTATGTTAGGCTATAAACGTCTATGTACATATCTTATAGAAAAAGACATTGATGTAGATTTACAAGATAAAAATGGATTTACTGGTATGTGTAACTTCTGCTTAGGAAAAGTTCGTGTTCTACAATTCGGATGATGTTAAGGATGATGAGAAATTGGGCCTCTATTTAATCTGTTAAATATAGTTAATAAGCCTTTTAAAATTCACCTATACTCTTTTATTTAACGAACCTAACGCTATACTTAAAATTTCATATTATATAAGTTCAATTCTTAGCATCATCCGATTACAACATTATCTGATTTCAGAATCATCCATAACATTTTATGCTTATCTTTAAATTATTTAATTTGAATTTGTGCAGCGTTACATTATTCTGCATGGACTGGAAGAGAGGATATTGTGAGATTACTTTT
Organism: Dentiscutata erythropus; assembly: GCA_910591965.1. Taxonomy (NCBI): domain Eukaryota; kingdom Fungi; phylum Glomeromycota; class Glomeromycetes; order Diversisporales; family Gigasporaceae; genus Dentiscutata; species Dentiscutata erythropus. The sequence continues at coordinate 11,165 of CAJVPY010000344.1, read as the reverse complement.
AACGGGTTAGTTTTTATTCCTTTCATGATTGCAAATTTTAGTAAGTAACTAATTTTTACCTTTACAGCTGGATCCGATGATATACGTAATTCTGATGAGAAGTCTGCTAGTGATTTGGCTGCGTCCCGAAATTTCCATAATATTGCTTCCATTATTGCTAGTTATCGTGTTGATTCAGGAGTGTCTTTATCGCCAACTTCATCCGAAGAATTTTCATCGGAAAATTCAGACTATGATAGCTGGTATAGTAGTGAGGATGATGAACTTAACTTAGACAATGATGCGAGAACCCAAAATCTAGTTGATGGCATGAGTAACATAAACATTGATAAAATATCACGTCAACGTATGAACGAAAACACTACGCCTAGCATATCTTGGGTTGATGCGGAAACTGCGAGCGGTTTATTAAATAATAAATTGAAAAAAGAAGATGGGATTATAGATGCAGAAGTGGTTGATGAAGAAAAGAAAATTGCTAAACAGCCTTTGTCTGAAATTGCCACCGATTTAGCTACAGCATCAACTATTTGGCTTCAAAGGACATTTGCACATATGCATATGCCAAATATAGGCAAACCACCTCAGATCAATATTCATTTGCCTAACATCAAGATGCCAAACCTTCAAATGCCTAATCTGCAAATGCCGAATCTTCAAAATTTTTCATCCCCGAAATTTTCTACAATGACTTTCGGAACCAATTTATCCATTCCACGACCCTCGATACCATCTATGCCTTCATTATCAAACATTGAATTTCCTACTTTACCGACGGTGACCTTTCCTACGATGATAATGCCTACGGGACTCACAAACCTTGTAAAGGATGAAAAGAATATGTCTTCTGAAGCTGAAATGTGCAGTATGAAACTGGAAGGTATACCTCAAAGCACTTGGGACCATTACAAAAGGACATTATTTGGACAAGGGGAACCACAACAGCAGCCAGAGCAGCCACCTAAAGATATTCCACGTGATGCCACAGTATCTGGTTACCCGTGGCCCTTTAATGGTTCACAACCAATAGTCCCTATGTATCCACTTAAACCAGAGGAAACACTTTCTTCCCGATCTGCTAACATTTCACATGCTAGCCGTCGAGTTGGTTATGACATTCAAGACTTGAATGAATATCAACTTTCACGCGTAGAGCAACATACTGAAAAGTTCCGAAGGTTGAAACAGGATAAAATGTTATATCTATTTTGGGTCCCTGTCTTTTGGGGTTTGTTATTTAATCATATTTATTATTGATTTTTGTTTTAACAATATATAAAGCTCATATTTTTTTTATTTATTTATTTATTTTTTTTAGTGATGATTGCATTTGCTATTGTTCAATTTAGCCCTTTTGGCTTTGAATTTATTAAATCTTTTTTTCGTTGACTATAGGATAATTTTATAAATAATTTTTTTTGGTTTATATTGGAAGTTTAGTTTGTTGTATTATGTATGATTCATTAATCCAACAGAATTTTTTTTATCGAATTTATGTATTTCAATTTGGAAACAATTTTCCTTTGTAATTATACACTTCTTTTTTTTTTTTGACGTCTTTTCATCGTTTTAGTTGACATTTTCGAACTAGGCTTATTATTTTCTTATGAAGAATATTTCATGGACTTTAATAATTTAAATGGCCTGGTTGATTTCATGTTTATTAAGTTTTAAATATTTCAAAATAAAATATTTCGAAACATAGAGATAATTCAAATCATAATAATATATTCATTCATTCGTCTGATACTTTACAAATTTTAAATGTACATCAAGTTAAATTGATAATAACTCGAAAGATTAATAATATATATTATCCTTTAAAAACTCATTTTGAATTAAAAACTTGTGATCTTATCAATTTCAATTTAAACTTTCAAATGACGTGGTACAGACAATAGGTGCTCTATACTTCTATTGTATTGCCTTTCAATTAGCGGGAAGATCGTCTGCAATTCGTTTCTAGAACTGATAAAAAATCTATGCATTATCATTGGCTTATATTATCCGGCATCTCGTAAAATCAATTAACCGCCAGCATCAATTAACATTAATTGATTGATTTAAAGTAGTCGGAATTTAAAGCTTTTAATAATAGTGATATTCTTGACATCAGAATTGACAGATCGCCTAAATATAAATTCATAATCCTATCTTGTGATAATATACGAACATAGATCCTTTTTGACATTCCGTGTAACTATTTCTTTGCTTTATTTAAAAAACCAGCGCTAAGATCAAGTGATTGGGAAATTTTTGGCAATAAAATACAGTACATACATACCTATCTTGTCATTAATTCAACAACATTTCCTATTAACAATGTTAATGTATATATATTTTTATATGCATGTGCATTGTAATAGCAATCAAACGTTTGTTTTTTATGATTAACTTTTTGATTTTACACCTTATTATAGATATATTATGAATAATGATTAGTAATTTATGGACAATGCCATAACATAATCCTGTAATCAATCGGTTTAACGTTAACACTATCGATACGTATAATGTTTTTTTTTTATAATATGACAAAAAAAGTATTATGTGTCTACGTTTATGTACTACATAGATTTATCGTGATATCTGTAGGAGTTTAGGCAAATATTTTGAAGATCCTCGCGAAAGGATAGCCGGTTAACAAATTGAGATGTTACATAAAGATTATTTTGAACTATCGCTTCGTGTAACTACAAATGTCAAATTCTATTTTAATTCATATCCTATTTTATGAAGTAGTTCAGTGAATCTTAAAATGACGGATTCACTGCGTACTTTGTCAACACCAATTGACTATGGTATGTCGCGTATTACCTTTTCGTTAATTACTGACCGTAGTAGTAACAATCTAACGCGTCTCATCAACTTTAAGAGGAAATTGATGAGGATGAGCGTTACACTGAAGAAACTCCACTTACAGTGGCCTCAAGAGGTTTAGAAGAGGATGATATTCTACCTTGTATATTTATGATTTTGTTGTTGGTCTATCCGTGGAAGAACTCTAAAAAAAACGGAATTTAACTTTTTTATATTTTTTATAGTTAATTCGAATAATAATAAAAGCACTTCTTGGATTACTTTCAAAACCCGACTCAGATATTATGTTCCGGTCTTCAGCTGGCTACCATCTTATTCATTTCAAACTTTTTGGGGTGATTTTGTCGCCTCGTTAACTGTCACGACTATTCTATTACCTTCAGGATTATCATATTCTGTATTGGCAAAATTACCGGCTGTTCACGGTTTATATAGTATAGTAATACCTGGAATAGTTTATGCTTTTCTTGGAACTTCGAGGTAAATATCCGTGATTTATATTTCCGTGATTTATATTTCCATGATTAGATGATTTCACTAGTTAATCAAATTTATGATATTTTTTTCAGGCAATTGGTTATTGGTCCCGAAGCTTTAGTATCCATGCTTGTAGGTTCTTCGATTGTGCAGCAACAAAAATATTTAGAGAAATCTGATCCTGAAACAGCTATTATAATTGCTGGATTGATTACATTATTTGTGGGTATCTTGACGCTCATAATAGGAATATTCAGACTGGGTTTTATCGATTCTGTATTATCTCGCGCTCTTTTAAGAGGATTCATCTCAGCTGTGGCAATCGTGATCATAATTGAACAAGGTTTAACGATGACTATGTTAACAGAACAGGCAATTAGAGATGGTGTTGGTCATGCCTCTTCAACAGTAGAAAAATTCATTTATATCGTTACCCATTTTGGGGAAGCCCATAGACTTACGACTATAGTTTCATTCTCTAGTTTTATTTTTCTTCTGTTAGGTGCTGCTCTCAAATCAAGGTATTCAAGGCGATATCCTTGGGTTCAATTTGTTCCTGATATTTTAATATGTGTGATTATTTATACTATTTTATGTGCTATTTTCAAATGGGATGAGGATGGTGTCCTTATACTTGGTCATATTCAAGGTGGTGGTTTTCCTTCTTTCCAAATTCCTACACCACCACATAAGATAAATATACTGGATTGTTTCCAAACTGCTGTTTTAATTTCAATTGTTGGGTTTGTAGAGTCGATTGTGGTTACCAAAACTTATGCGACAAAATATAATTATTCTGTCAGTGCAAACCGTGAATTAGTAGCCTTAGGCGCTGCTAATTTAATATGTAGCTTTTTCCAAGGTTTTCCTGCATATGGTGGTATGGCGAGGAGTAGCATAAATGATAGAGCTGGTGCTAAAACGCAATTTTCTGGGTTGATAACTTGTATATTTGTACTTATTTGTTTGTTTTTCCTCCTTCCTTTATTCTATTATCTACCCAAATCGGTTTTGGCGTCAATTATTAGTTTTGCAGCATTAACATTAATGCATGAGCTTCCCGATGACTTGCATTTCATGTATAAAATTAGAGCATGGAATGATTTTGGTTTATTATTTTTGACTTTCTTTATTACAATTTTTGTTTCAATCGAATACGGCACATTGATATCAGTTGCATTGTCTTTGGTGCTTGTGGTTAAGCATACCACTTATCCACGTATTTCCATATTGGTAATTCATTGATTTTAAAATTCTTGACAAATGATTATTCAAATATTAATTATCTTTTTTTATTTATTTATTTATTTTTTTTTTAAAAAAAAAAAAATGTATAGGGTCGTATTGGTAATACCAACAAATTTAAACCGATCAAGGACTTTCCTGATTCTGCTGAGCACGTAGAAGGTGTACTTGTTGTTCGAATATCAGAGCCCTTGTATTTTGCTAACACCGGTCAATTAAAAGATCGGTTAAGACGATTAGAAGCGTTTGGTGATATGAGCGTTCATCCTTCGGAAGAGGCGCGATTGTCACCAATTGAAAATGTAATTTTTGATATAGAAATTATGGAAGATTTAGACGCTAGGTAATTTATTAAAATAACTTATTAAATATTAAATGACTAATATTTACAATTATACTAATTCAATTCAATATTTGTGCATATTAAGTGCTGCACAAATTCTCCTAGAAATAGTAGAAGCTTATCACAGCCGTAATGTCAATGTTTACTTTGTAAAACTACGTGAAAACCAAAAGGTACTTTTCGTTCGATCAGGATTATGGAATAAAGTAGGGGAAGACCATTTCTTCGGGTAATTTTGATTTATTTGGTTTAATATCCAATTTTTCATCCACATTTTAGCTAATTACATATTATTTTCTGCTTAAACAGACAAATTTCTGACGCATTAGAATATATTAATAGGAAAGGGTTAGGAATTGGAATCGAATAACTATTCGAATAATTTATATATAACCTTTGATATGTCACTGATTACTATTGTACGTGAGGTTCTGAACCATGACACTAGATTATTTTCAATTGTAAGATATCGGAAATGTGAAATTCTGGGATGAATACTTGATATCATTAACTTTTTCGTCATGCAAGCGTGACAAATTTAATAATAATTCTGTTCCAATCATTAGGTGAACTAAATATAATTTAGAACTAAGTTTTAAAATTTGCTAAGTTCTTAAAATATATTTTAATCAAAAATTTTCACATTTATTTTTGCATTTCTTTTTGGTATTCCTATTAGTCCCTTATAACGTGTAATTTTATTCAACCTATTTTTACATTGAGTTTTGATATATATAGAACAAGTAACACTGTCAATAAGTGTATAGTTTATTGTTTTATTTAAAATATTGGGATTTTATTACTGTTAAGATTTTTACCAAAATCGCTTTATATCCTGTATAATAAAGTTGTCTTTTTCCAAATAAATTTCATATACGTAACTTAAAATTTTACAATAGGTGATGAATTTAGAATTCATCAAATTTCATTAGCCGAAAAAAATTTTTACATGGTTACATCAACCTTATTATGAAAATATTATAATTATCGTTATATCTGTATATAATCTAAATTGCAAAGTGAAAACATACCGATACGGGTGTAGTATATTCAGAATTCACATGCTTCGAAAATTATTTTCATGCCCCGTGCCCTATCTGCTATAGTTAGGATTAGTCTAAAAATTTCCCCACACGTGAATGATAATGTAACATAACAATTGGTGAGCGTTATTTAACAGAAAAATAAAGGATGCCTTATCAATAAAACAAGATAAAAATAAATGATGAAATTACTTCAGCCATTGCTCTACAAAGGATACGAAATTCTTAATGCACATGTAGAATTCTGAAAAGACCATTGAATAATAGCAGATTGTTTTAATTGGTTATTCTAAGTAAACAATATTTGATATTTGATCTTAATATTTCTTAATGTAACGTTCTAATCGTAACCGAGATTAGAATGGTTAGCGTTAGAAGTATAAAATATATAATATTATTAATAAATATGTTACTGCGATATTACAGTTTAATTCCATTTAAGCATTTTTCCGTAAAAAATTTGGAATTATTAATCAATGACCCGGGTAACCCAGGTGATTGTCAGAATACCCAGGTACGTACTGATTAGGGCATAATAGTACTCTAGCCAAGGAACACGGAATATTTAAAAAAATTTGATTTAGGCAAATTTCAAACAAAAAGATGTGACATTTGCAGATCACGGTGCCGTGTGAAAATCAGAGATTCTGTAGATTTTAAGAATCTTACAAATTTCAAATAAATATAAATATAATTGATCGAAAGTATGAATTATTGCGCTTTGCAAAAAGATGTGAACACTGCAGATCATTTTTTCATGTGAGAATCGGAGATTTTATAGATTTTGAGATTTTAAGAATTAAACTGATTTCAAAGAAATATAAACGTAACCAATCGAAAATATAAAGTAACAGACAATCTGGAATCTTAGTGATTCTTAGCCATCATCATCACTAAAATCACATGTTCACATCTTTTTGCAAAGCGCTATAATAGCGATAGACAACTTAGAATCTCGGAAATTTTCCTCGTTCATCATCACGAAAATCATGGGGTCACATCTTTTTGCAAAGCGCTATAAAATCGATGAAGATTTTATCGATTATAATTTGATTATCAACATCACCAGCGATGATAGTCGATTATAATCGGTTTTCAAATTTCATGATGGTATCTCTTTAAACTATCTTTATATACATATATTATTAATAATATATCAAATTTGGGGTTCATTTTGTATTCCGGGTGTCCCAAAAGTTCCTATACACGGTCCCTTTTTTTTAAGGCTACCTTATATATAGAGATCACGATGATTATTTATGCTGCTCTTAAAAAAAAAGGACCATGTATAGGATCTTTTGGGACACCCGGTATATATAATTGAAAATACAATTTTAGGATCAATCTTGTAAATATGTTTACAGTATATAATATATTGCATATGCTCCGATTTTGGAATTTATAAGTAAGACTAATTTTTTTAAAAACTTTGAAGCTAAATAACTTTTGATTTACTAGTCCGTTTTAAATGATTTTACTACCAAAATGTTCATCTTTTTGAGACGATTCCAACAAGCCCAAAATCATAAAAATCCAATCACAGGATTATGAGAAAATGCATTGTCAAATAAGGTGATACATCTATATAGTGAAACAATTGGTTTAACCAATTGTTTTACTATACAGATGTGTTGCCTTATTTGATAGCATATTTTCTTATAATCTTATAATTGGATTTTTATAATTTTGGGCTTGTTGGAATAGTCTCAAAGAGATAAACATTTTGGTGGTAAAATAATTCAAAAGAATTAGTAAATCAAAAGTTATTTAGCTTCAAAGTTTTAAAAAAATTAGCTTTACTTATAGATTTTAAAAATCAAAGCTTATGATATATTTATATATGTATAGTCATCCTTCTTTACAATTACCCAATTTATCTAATAATTGTATAGAGGTGTGATTAAATGGAATTCCCTTCACATAATCACATAATATAATATAATTAACACAATATAATTTTAAAGTGGTAATTTATCAATTAATAAAAATTATTTTGCTCAAATATCTATGATCAATTTCCATCAATCAATGACTCGAATATGATATATAATATAGTCATTAATTATCAACTATATAAAAAATATAATAATAATAAATTAGTAATTTAAATATAAATTGAAATACGTAATAAAAAATGTATATATTTCTTTTAATCTATTCAATTCACTAAATATATTTTTAAAAAACCTGCTTAAAACAATTACTATATTAGATATATTACAAATCAACAATACTTTTACTAATATAAAAAATGTTTACTCAGCCTTGAACAGTTAATTTGTCAAATTTTCTTTACCTTATAAGTTTAGAAATAACAAACCAAACAAGCTACTTGCTATTTGTCTTACAAATGAAAATAGTCTATACCATTTTACTGTAACAAGTACAAAGATAGTTTTATTATATAATAAAGTTGATTTCTCATAACCCAACTTGTCAAAATAATTAACTAGTTGATGCAGAATCATGTGTTTTTAATAATGAAACTTTGCTACCACCTACAATTAAACAAGCAGGATAGCTATGAAAAACTTAGTTGCTTAGCCATAGAGAAATGATATCAAAAAATCAAGTTATTGTAATAAAAAGATCATAATTCGCATACATGTAATCGAAGACTTAGAAATAGAAAAAAGTATATATATTTATTTAATATTAAATAATTTCTATAATATATAATTAGGCTTGTGTAGTAATATTCAAAATTGTGCTAATAATCAATTTATTTTTTAATGAATTTGATATAATGAAATTCTAAAATATCTAATTTATTATGATGCTATTATGTTTAAACTGACTTTTTTAGCTAACAATATATTTGGGCTCTTATTTGTAATTTCTTTTAATTTTATCTCTTATAATTAAGACTCGGGTATTATTTACTATATTTATTAGCTTAATTTTAAATAATACCTAGGTATAACTATATGAATATCATCCTGATTTCAGATTAAATTTCAAATTATAAGGAAATTATTACTTGAGTTTCACAAAATTAATTGCTTTCCTTTCTATGAATATGTTTTTGATAGTATTGCAATCTATTGAGAATTCTATAAAGAATTCTATAACTATTCTTATAATTTGCTACCTGACACTATTGCATTAATTAAATTATTAATATTGGGATATGCTACCTTAATACAGTACAGTATTATAGTTTATTCAATTTGTAAAATTAAGTTATTCAAGATACTACATCTATATACCCAGGCATTAACCAATTTTAAAATAAGACCCAGAGGTACTATAAACAGTACTAAATAGTAAAGTCAAAAAATTAGTAATACTCAAAATACTATATCTATATATCTAGACACTAACCAATTTTAAAAATAGGTTTGAATAAAACCCGAAGGTACTAAAAAGTAGCACTAAATAGTAAAGTCAAAAAGTTGGTAATTTATCTTTTAAATGAAAATAATTCAGATCACAATTATCTACAATTATAATGAACAATTTGGTACTAGAATTGCAATAATATTAACAGCAATATATTGAGTAAGATAATACTATAAAAACATCTCAAAAATTTTAGAGAGCTAACAGAAAAGAGCTCATTATAGGGTTTCTCTTCTTCTTCCTCTCTAGAACAATAACAAGTTTTAAAGTAATCAATTAACCTTTGCATATTTTTTATACACTCTTGCATAATTATGCAGGTCTATATATAAACTCGCATATTTATGCATAAACATATATAATTATACAAAGGGTATATAAAAATATACAAGAAGTTAATTGATTATTTTAGAACTTGTAATTGTTCTAGAGAAAGATGAAGAGTGACCTTATAATAAACTTTTTTTTGTTAGCTCCCTTATTTTAAAAGAAAAAATTTACAAAATCTTTGCAAAAAAAAAAGGTTCAAAATTAAATCACATTTATGAATTCTGCATCTGTATATATAAATATTAATTAATTAAAAAATAAAAAATTAAATAAAATTTTTAGTACTTTAATATAGTGCTGAATGGTAAAAACCAAAGAATCAATATCTTTTACCTTTCCCAATTGATATTACATTATTTACAGTTATTGGTTATAATAACCGATTTAACACCAAAAATTGCCATAATATTAAATTGAATAATCAAGTATAATAAACTAATACTGTAAAAACATTAAAAATTTCCTAGCTTGAAGAAAAAAAACAAAAAAAAAATTTCAAAAAAAAAAAAAAATTACCCTAAAAAAATTACTCTGCTATTAATTATATAGGTAAGAAAAAGTTAGAAATTGATTTTTGCTTCACTAATTCTATATATTTTCTCCCCATTAATAACATATATTTCCTAAAAACCCTCAAATCTTCTATATTAAAATTATTATTTTTTTGTTGCTCAAAAAAGGCAACAAATTTTTTTAAACCATTTAATCTCTTTACAACAGGAACTTCAGATAGTTTATTGTTTGTATCACTTGTATCACCTTCTTCACATTCTTGTTGTTCATCTAGCACAATATTTACAATTTGCATTTTGTTAAGAGTATTCTCTATAAGTATTTGAGAATTATTTAAATTGTTGAAACTATTTATTTTACACTTAATTGTTCAGTCTAATGAATTCATTGCTAGATCTACAATTAATTTGTCATTTTCATCATTTTTAACATCTACCAAGTCTTACAGGGCAAAAGTAGCATCTTCAATTTTATCACCAAATAATTCTGGAAGAATTTCAGTTTTTACCCAACAATTAACAATTGTTGATGTTTTGACTTCATCCCATGATTTTGCAATATAAGTTATCGCTTCTCTAATGTTTAATTTTTGCCTGTATAATTCAAGAAAGTTTAAATTAATAAAATTCTTTAAACCCATTTTATAGAAAAAAATGGTAGTATGAAAAAGTAGCAAAAAAAAAACAATTACTATTTAGTACTATATAGTCTGAGTACTACACTAATCTAATAATTAAATTATACTATTTTGGAAATATTATATGCAGTGCTATACAGTAGTGTTAAAACCAAACTAAAAAGCTCAATCAGCTAAAACGGTGTATTAAGTAATGCACTATGGCACTATTTTTTTTTTTTTTATAATTCGGCAGTCTTGTCTTCACTTTATTAGGCTTTGTAATAATTATTTAAACTATTAAAATTTTCTGGAGAGTTATTTTCTCCAGTACCTAAATTACAAATGAAGACTCACCTGGTTGCTCATTGAGTACCTATGTGCGACCTGCTATAGTAAGAATTGCCTCTGTATTACCTTATCCTGCAATTGGCTT
>CAJVPY010000343.1:0-28607 GCA_910591965.1 Dentiscutata erythropus | reverse complement strand
GTGACGGAAAATCGTTACTTTAATAATACTTTAGTATAACAAGATGATCTACAAAATTTAGCCAATCACAATAAAAGTTCGCTATGCTATTTTGAACTAATTTATCGTGTAAGTCTTGAAAATTTTAACATCAATAAGTTTCATGAGAAATGTGATAATAAAGGGCCAACCGTTGTTATAATTAAAGTTCGAAATTCAGAGGAAATAATTGGTGGATATAATCCATTAGATTGGTATGAAATTAATTTAATGGATAATAATAGTTATACATATAATAATTATAGATTTGCAACAACTTCAAAAAGTTTTATATTTTCACTATATTCTTTATCTACTGGAGCAATTCCCAGATTAAGCCGTGTTGTTTCTAAAAAAGAAGCAATTGTTTGGTGTATGAGCAAAGGACCATGTTTTGGTTTTCAAGATTTGTGGATAGAATATAATGCTTCACAAAATTCTGATGTTGGTAAAAGTAAACAACACTCTTATGAAATAGGAATTATTGACAAAAATACTTTTGAAATAGAAGAATATGAAGTATTTCAAATTATTTACAAGAAATTCTCATTTAGAATAATGTTTAAAAAGGTATTTGGATTTATAAAAGAGTACGGTCATATTTGTTTGATCTTGTATGTAATATTATCCACTCTGGTAACTTTATTATTTGTATTTATTAGAATTACATCACGAAGTTATTTTTATGTAGAGCTATGTAAAATAATTGTTTAAATTATATTTAACAGTTTTATGTAAACTTATAAACCCAATGTAGACTTACATAAATATAATTTTTATATAAATATATAAATATGTAGAATTAAATAAAATTTAAATAATAGTTATTTAAGATTTATATAAATTTATGTATTTTAAATTATAAATAACTTATATATATATTTTATATAGAATTAATATAATATTTATATAATATTTAATTAATTTTATTAAACTTTTTTATATAAAATTAATAAAATTCGAATATTAATAAATTATATATATATATTATATGACTTTTAATTAATTTATATATAAAATTTATAGAATTAAAAATTTAGATAAAATTTATATACGCACTTATAATGCAAATATATAAAATTTATTTATTATATAAATAAAAAATTTGTAAACTTAAATTTATATAAAATTTATTTATTTAATATAAAAGTTCTAAGTAAGTTATAAATTGAATTTTCATAAAAGCAAATAAACATAATCCTATGCAAATTTATATAAAATACTACATAATTTTTAATAAAGCAAATAAAAATAAGTAGATACTTTAACTATATAGTACTTATTCACTATCAGATGCGTTCGAATATTCATCTTCACCATCACTAATATCACACTATTATATGTTATATAATTAAAGTAAATTAATAATAGTTTTGCACATATTAGCATAACATTATATTTAAAACGCCATGCGCAATATATTAAAGAAAGTTTATACATTACCAAAAAAGATTGCAACTTTCGGGTTAAGTATTTTTCATCAAACTTAACTTTGGTAATTTCAGGGTTGAGCAGATTATGCAAGATTGCACGTGTTACAGCATACTGATTTTTCGTGGGTTGTCTTCCGAATACACGTTTGGCAACCATTTGAAGATACATCTTGTCATCTTCTTCGATCATCGTGTCCAGATTTTCAAGACACCATTGCACTTCTTCGCTTGATTTCCAAGAAGATATTTCAGCTTCAGAACTTTCAGAGTTAACAGTCGGCGAAATTTTTTTCTTAAAAACATAATCAAATATAGAGCGGCGGAAAGACCCAAATAATGCCCCACGATACTTGCAAGATTCCGCACTAATCTATATTCAAAATTTAAATATATATATATAATTATAAAATTAAATGCTAAAAATTATATTACTTACCAAATTTTCAATTTTACAAAACAAAGCATCCCATTTGGAAGCTTTTTTGTATCGTTCCATCTTGTCTGGACAAAGATCGTCAAGCTCTTTTCTGATAGATTTTTCGTAAACTTTATCGTTGGGATAAAGCCAATTATCCACAGCGAACTTGATCCCTTGCGTTGCTCCTTTCTATAATTTAAAATTGAAAAATTTTTTAATAATTATATAGTAAAATTGTCAGAATTCTAATTTACTATGTTGATATTGTCCAAGATTATTAAGCTAATGCCATCACATTAGCTCATTATTGTACGATAGTTTCGCAGAAAATATAGTTGATCGTCGTTTATTGTCAACACAGTTCATTAGAATTCTGATAAATTCGATAATTGCTTTTTTAAAATTATTATTCAAATATTGGAAATTGATGTGTAAAATCGATTTTCTATTCACATATAGTTCAGGTCTTGGTTAAAATTAGAAGAAAAATGAGAAAATTATATAAAAAAAAATTAAAATCAATCGTAGTTCATTAATTTTGATTTTTTAAATAAAGCTTACTTTAACTTTTTATAAAATAGTCGATGGTTCGATCACATGTGAATAGAAAATCATTTATACGTCTTGGCATCGTTTTGGTCAAGTTTGAAAAATGATAAATAACCTGCCACCATTCATTATCATTATCTTTTGCCTTTGATTTCAGATTTTCATGCGAAGATTGTAAAGTTTTGACTTTATCGGCAAGCTGAGTAAGCATAACCTCTAATGCTCCCTGTTTTTCCATAATCGAAGTATTTTGCTCCAATACTTTTTTGGTCATTTCTAGTAAACAATTGACTGATTCGCTTTCTTCAATTAAGTCTAATTCAATTCAATAGTAAGTGCTTATATTTATAATATGAAAGGTAATAAAACTTAAAACGAACCATGCTTTGCACTGGCAGATGATTTTTCTATTGAATTAATAGAAATTTCATTAAGTGGAGATCTAGGTGGGCTTTCAACCTCATCTTCTTGAATATTATCGGCATCAATAACATTATTATTATCAATGTTAGTTTCGTTTGCAGGCAGTGAATTGTCAACATTCCTTAAGGGTTGAATATTAGAATTTTTTGTATTTTGTTTTTTTTTCGTAGGAGCCGATGAACCATATTTTAGTGCGTCCAATGCCTAAAAGAAGAAAAAATAATATCTTAACATTAACCAATATATAAAATATAAAATTTATCAGCTACCGAATTAATTTCGTTTTCTTCTGATCCAAGCCCTCGTTTTCGACTTTAGGAGACATAATGTAAGAAAAGGTTTTAAAAAATTATGGTTACTGTTAATTAAGATATATAAGGAATTCAATTAATATTAGATGCGAAATATGTATTACGCAATATATAAAAAAAATGTGATTACTAATATATTCAGGTTATTTCATCATTTCATCATTTTGTCGCAATCACATGACCAGATTGAAGTAAAGAGAACAATTGTAAAGTATTGCACTTTTTAATTATTATAAAAACATAAAACCTCTAATGCTTTTCCAGTAATGCTTGAATCGCTTGGTGGCTTAGCAAGGATACAATAAACAAATCATAAGACTTCGATCTACTCTTTGAATAATAATTGGTATATATAATAAATTAAAGAAACTATTAATGAATATTAAAAAATTAAACTTAATGAAAGTTTTAGATGTTTCGTGTATCGAAAAAAGTAAAAAAAAAAAAAGAAAACAATGTTAGAAATTTGCCTTGAAGGTATTTATATGAATAAATTTTGACTTCTTTGTGTAATATAAATTTGATTGATCCAATTCTGTAGCCTACTAGAATATTTATTTGTATTATTAAATCAACAAATTAACAGGTTAGAATATTCTATTACTTAATTTATTGTTATGGGCTTTTATATGTAATAAACTAGAATATTCTATTTTTATTGTTGATTCAAATAAGAGAACAATGATTATTAATTAATTAATTAATTAATTAATTAATAATGATGCAATCGATATTCATTAATTAATTAATTAATAATGATGCAATCGATAACGTAGTTCATGAAGTTAAAAATATTACAAAAGCGAAAAATCTTTTTAATAAGTATCTTAAATAATTGCCCATAGTAAACAAAAAAAAAACTAAAACAAAAGGTAAAAAAAGAAAACCTTCATAAGCGTGCAACTCTCAATGCTTGTTGTAATAAGATGTTACCTATTAAAAAAATAAGATTCAATCAATTATAATTTGATTTTTATGATTTTAATTTTTATTTATTTATTTTATTAGTCGTTTCTAATGTTCATTTGTAGTGTGTGTAATGAAATATTTGGCCGTCTAACGTGTCTTATAAATCATAAAAAAATCCACAAAAACTATTATCAGGTTGAGGATAGTTCTGACGATTGTACAGACGAGAATACAGAGATTCATAGTTCTGATGAATCAGATGAATCGGAAGTAGTAATGTTCAATAACCAAGCTATCGTAGATAATGAACATAATCCATTAGTAGATATATCCAATCCAACACTTGAAGAATATAGTTCAACATTTGATGAAACTAATTTAATGTCTGAGGAATCTAGCTCAACATCTGAAGAAATTAGTTCAACATCCGAAGAAATTAGTTCAACATCTGAGGAATCTAATTCACCCTTTGAAGAATCGAGTTCAACATTCAATGAATTTAATTCAACTTTAGATCTTATAGCTGATGAGTGTGTGTTAGAAAATTACAAGACTAATAATGAATATTTGAGTGATGATAGCGAATGTAGTGACTTTGATACAATGAATAATGCAGAATTTCCAAGTACTGCATATCGCGATTTCATAGAAATAGTAGGTATTATGTCATATATTACAATGAACTTCTTATATAATTAACTTATATATTGTAGGAATAATATAAAAAACGCAATATACATTTAAGAAAAATTATGTTTTTATCTAAAATTTGAAATAAACATATTGGTATTTATAATATTATTAGATAATTAAATACCAGCTCTCTTACGCGGCTGGTGATGCAATATTGAATTTTATAAAAACATATAGTCAAATTCTAAACGATGCATTACCTCGATCAACAAAAGACGGTCTCTTTTTTCTGGATACTCTGAAGAAAAGTTATACCAAGTTTTTTCGACCCCCATTGTACAAATCAAGGGTCAGGTCTACTCATTTGAGTATCAACCAATAATTTCAGCAGTTAAGGAAATTCTTCAAAATCAAGAAATTGCAACGAATTGTGTTTTTGATTATGAAGAAATTTATTCATCAATTGAGGCAAGTAAAAATTCTAATGTTCAGCTATTCTAGTTTACAAATTATATCTTGATTTGCACAATATAAGTCTTATTGGTTTGAATTGGGTTATAGTTAAATTTATATAATTTAATTAAATGTTATTTATTATTATTTATTTCTTAGGGAAAGCGAGAAAGAGTATACTCTGAATTTTATAATTGTAATTGGTGGGATCGTGCGCAACAATGTATCCCATCTGAAAATAAAGTTTTACCTATAATTTTATATTCAGATGCGACTATGTTAGATCGTTTAGAAAAGATTTCATGCCATCCAGTTTTTATTAGCTTGGGCAACATTCCAACCAGATTTCGTAATAAACCCGAAGCTAAGGCACTTGTTGGTATTATACCAACATTACAAGGTACAAAAGAGGAAAGGCAAACTCCACAATTTAGACAATTGATTCAAACAACTTTTCACAAATGCATGAATGTACTATTTGAACCATTACATTTACAGTATCATTGTTAAAAGTTAACAATTGCAATTTAAGATGTAATATGATGTTATCTTGCGTCATTGGTGACTGGCCTGAGAATTGTAAATACTGTTTAACTTACAATGGATCAAGCTGTACACGCCCTTGTCATACCTGTCTCGTCGAAAAGGATAAGTTAAATACCATTAATTTACCTTCTAATCGCAAAATCATCCGAACAGAAAGCCAAATGAAACAGGTTATTGCGATGGGTCAAGGCAAAGATTATTCAATACATGAAGAAACTAATAGCTTCTGGAACCATTTGTAAATAAATATAATACTTTTGGTTGTTAAAACTTCTAGTATGAATAAAAATATGATAAATATATCGTTTATAGAAACTTAAACATTTACACGGCAACTGTTCCTGAACGAATGCATCACTTGGATCTTGGCCTATTCTTATGTGGTTAAATACACAAGGGACTTCTTAAAATCTTACGGCGGAGCCGCCCTTGTTAATAAAATGGACCTACGGTTTGGACTAATACCACGATATCCAGGACTAAAAATCTTCAATGTTGGGCTTGCGGACCTTGCTTTATTTACAGCATCCGAGTACAAGCACATGATGAAAGTCATGCCTTTCATCCTTGAGGGCCTTTTTGAAGATAAAAAAAAAAAATAATCACTTGTTCAAATGTTTATTAACTGGAACAAAATATATTATCAATCGAAGCAATTTAAATTTACACAAATTGACATTTTCCATTTTGAGGTTAGTGTAGATAGATTAGTACATATTACCATACCGTCACAGTATTTTAACGATAACTTACCATCTTTGGAAATGTTATCCATATTATTTGAGATAACAACTATATTATATAGTTATGTTATCTCAAATGGTTTGGATATTATTATTCGGTACATTATAGAGATCAATTCAAACGTGGGCAAAAAGCTTTGTTGAGATTCTTGGCTCATTTACGAAAAATGACTGTCGGTTTTTAAAGTTTCATCATTGGATACACCATACCGTTGAGGCAATTGAAGAATATGGGAATCTAAATGGATTAAGTGCCGATACATATGAGGCACTTCATAAACAATATATTAAATCTCCTTATAGAAAATCAAACAAGCGAAATATTGATTCGCAGATTTTACAGAAGGTATTTTTAAATCATATGGGCCAATACGTATCACTATGCAGAAGAGAGAACCTCGAAAATTTTGATACACGTAGTGGGACAGTTTATTTGACAATACAATTGTCTGAAAGACTGAGGCAGAAGGTTTATTTTGAACATTTTTTCATAACAATAACAAAGTCAAACAACATGTCTTAGTGGCTCCAGGCTAATAATTAGACGATAATCTAATGGGTATTTCGATCCTTGTTGCATAATAGTGCAGAATAAACCCTCAATAAATCAAAACAATCACCCTAATAACTCGCTAAACCAATCAAAAAAAATTAAATAAGGGGTTTGAACACTATTTTAACTAATTTAGTGACTCTATTCAGGGCCCAAAATATGTCGATTGGCTTATATGTATAGTTTTTTTGATATTGGCACGTATTGCATCAATTTACTAATTTGATACTTATCGTTTTAGGTAACACGAACACTTACACTTAAAGAAATTTATGAACACATTCTACAAAATGATCAACCTAAAATTAATACGGGAAAGTTTGGTAAACAATACTGTACCATACCGTTACACCTTCTAAAGACAATTACCGAATTATATGAGCACGATAAAAAATGTAGTTCCGAAATTCTTGAAGGCTTACAACACTTTGTTCCTGCTCTGAATGATTATCTCAACCTTTTATTTAAAAATGATATAAGTGAATCAGAAATAACTCTGATTTTATTTGAATCATTTAAGTTACCTAATAAAGAGCAAGTAAGGGCTACCAACAATTATTACAATATGCCAATGTTTAGTGACATTGCCGTTTATATGGATTCTGAGCAGGAAGTCGAAACATGTGGCGGATATTGTTTTGCAAAAGTACATAAATTTATTTTTTTATTTTTTTAATATGCATTTATTAATTAAACTTTATAATTTTATGACTTTAAATACGATTCTAGGTTTTATTGTTGGTTCGTATAGTGTTAAAAAATATTACGATGTTCGATCTTGCACTTATTCGTTGGTACGACTTTAAATTTCCGAATGCACCTTCAAAATTTTATAAATACGAATGCCCCTATTTACAAACTACAGATGTTTATAATTTAATTCCGGGATACAATCAATTAACAATACTGTCCATATCGTGCCACAATTTGACACGATTAATTCATACTATGTCAATATTTTTATTTCTAATTAGATTAATATTTATACGTATTTATAAATTTAAGTAATTATTATGTAAAATTTATATAACAAGTCTATTTAAATTTTAAATTTATACGCAGTTCTATATATTTATAAATTTAAGTAATTATTATGTAAAATTTATCTATCAAGTCTATTTAAATTTTAAAATATATAAAAGCTATATAATTTTTTTTTATACGAATTATATTTATATAAATATAAATAAAGTTTATATAAGCATTATGTAAAATATTATATAAAATTATTTTATATAAAATTTATATATATAGTTTTTATATAAATTTTATGCTTATTTAAAATTTATATAAAAAGTTTACTTAAATTTTGAAATATATAAAAGTTATATAATTGTTTTATATACAAATTATATTTATATAAGTATAAATAAAATTTATATAAAAGTTATATAAAATATTATATAAGAATTATTGTATATAACATTTATTTATTATTTTATTTAACATTTATGTAAATTTGTAGATCTAAATAGATTCTATAAAAAATCAACTTGCTGATGTAGTGCCTTAGTAAAAATTTTTATAGCTTTATCTTCTGCTATTGTTTTTATAACTTTACATTTTCTTGAAGATAAAAGAACATCTATTACACCTATAGTTATTGTTAATATTGCTGTTAGAGCCTTTTTTATGTTAGCCTTCTATTCATTTGCGATTTTTGAATTTATTAATAGTAATGTTTTAACACAAATTCTTGCAGTATTATCTTTAGTTGCTGCAATATTTATTCCATTATGTTGGGTTATACTCTGCCCACTTTGTTTTGTTTATGGACCCATAAGTAACGTTGTGTGAGATGTAACAGACTTTTTTAATAAGATAAAAGGGGCCAAAAAACATAATTTTTATATATAGCTTATTTACACGCAGCTTTTCCACAAAGACTATACGTACCATGGATGGAGTAAATCCGTACATCTAATTGGATGGCAATTTCATATATCAAATTTTTGCATTTGTGCGTTGTGGAAGGCAAATGTAATCTCGAAGCTCATATCTTATATACAGTATTTCCAAAATATATAAAGTCCCGGTTGTCCCAGTTAATAAAATAAGAAGTGTCCTAAGAGTTTCCATATCAAATATACAGTAGCAAAAATCATAATGATTTTCGTTCATTAAGTTCAATAGAATTACTATTCCATTAGAACCTACATAACTTCAAGTAGCAGTACCAAACCAACCGTTACAAGCACGTACGTAGTACTATAGTTCGTGAACCTAAAAAAAACTGACACATGCATTAGAGTAGTAATAAAAAATGTTATAAGTTACCTGATTTAAATATATAGGGCTATCTTTGGACATTATCTTCTTTTTTTTTTTATCAGATTTTATACCATCTTTAATTAAACTATCTAAATCAAATTGTAAGGTAATGTTTGTGAACATTTTCATTGCATAATGGATTTAAAGTGTTCTCAAGCAACTTTATTAATGTAGTTTGTTAGTGATTAAAATGTTGCTCAGCTAGAGAAATTAATTAGAATGATCTAAGCAAATTCTGAAGTGAATTTAAATTTAACCGCAACTCTGGAAAAATAAATAATGACTTAATATTAATTGATCAATTTTTAGATGATCGTAAACCATTGATAGAAATACTTAAGAGCACCCTAAAGCACTTAATTTTTGTTTTAAGATTATTTAACACACTTTTATCCGCTCTCTCCTAGTTTTTTTTTTCAACTTTCTACATTATATAATTTGCAATTCTTTTTTCTAAAATACAGGTAAAAAATCTTTGAGTATCAAAAAATTGGTTTATTGGAGAGATGATTATAGAGTAAGATTGTTCTCAAACTCCCTTTATGGTTTTAGGCCGGTCATTTTGAGTCAAAAAAAAACCTGAACCAGTCTATAGATGCATAAGTATATTTTTTTTTATTCATTAATCCACTTTTATTATTTTGGGACCCCCACAGCAAAAGGGGCAACGGGACAAAAATTTTGATTTTGTAATTTTATAAAAATTATATCCCTATTAATCTAATTCTTCAAGAAATCAATTAAAATAAATAAAAATTTTTTGGCCCATGGTTTTTATTTATATTAATCAAGATTATTCAAAAAAAAAAAAAAGAATTTGCATCCAATTATAGGGAATGGACTCACTTAAAATTTTTCTAATTATTTAGCCATTTAGTCATTTAGCCCAGCCTGCATTAATATAATTTGTCCCATATCAATATATTTCAGCCTAAATGTAGAACTATTTTATGCGATTAGACACCTCTAAACCTTAACTATATAGTACAGCTTTTAAGGCTTTATCAGAGGCCTACTCTTAATAGGGGCTTTGATTTTTATAAGTTTTGTCTTAATGAGGTTTCAGCTTTCCGGTTTTCGCAGAAAGACTTAGAGTTTCGTAGGAGATTTCGACTTTCGTCTAATGTATAATTGAAGCTTACATAGCTATGGCATTTAATAAGTTTGCGTGCGAATGAATAGATAGTATTATTTATATTTATATAATAAGCCTTATTGTGCCTATTTCCATTCGAATTATAATGTTTACAGTATATACGCATGATAAGGCTGTGTGGAGAATTTAACTATAAATATATTTACTTTCCCCTCAAGAACAAATCAACATAATAAATCTTTGGTAAAATGGAAGACAATGACATGTTTGAAATAACCGTTAAGCTTTTTGGTTATTTTGGTTTTGATCGATTTTCTTTTTTTTTTTTGAGGATGATAGAGTTAATATACGAGATTTGACTTGTAAATACTTAACAAAAGAATTTAAAGAATTAGAATTTAAAGAATTAGATAAAAAAAGAACTAGATACAGATATAAAGCTTAATAGAACTATAAATAAATAAATAAAAATTTTGAAGAACATATTATTAACACATTTGACAATAAAATAAAAACGATCCTGAAGATCAAATAATCACTTATTTATCGTCGGGTATAACCAAATTAGTAAAGTTATATAATGCATTTTCTACTGATTTATTCATTGTGAAGAACATGGAATGATTGATTTGAGACTATATAACAGATAAATTAGATGGTATCAATACTTCAGTATTAAATACTGGAAATTTTTCTGGAGCGGTAACCAAGTTAGATTGTCTCAAATAATAGATCATATGAAGGTTTTTCAGAATTATACTGATTTTGTAGCTGAATATAAGAAAAGAATCGATAAGTAAATAAATGATGCCATTGTATTAGATTTCTTGATTAATTCCATAGCAAGAAACTTGATCCTTTCAATGGTTATACTGAAACGATCGAAAATATATTATCAAATAAAAATATATCATTTGCCCAACTACTTTATCGAAATATAGGAGGTAATGATTAAACAGCATGCATTTTGTCTATTTGATTCAAGATCGTCGTTATAGAAGATCCTGAGATCATATTCGAATTTAAAAAGGGTAATTTTAAGGTACATAGCATATTGGCACATGTCTTTAAAATAATTTATTTTTATTCAGAAAGTTTCCTTAAAAGTCTTAAAGCTAGTTCTTGACATATTGGTGGACAACTTTCAAATCCAATCAGTAATATCTATTACTTTTTGAAAAATTTACCACTGTTTTCTTTCTCTAGTTTGATATTCTTTTGTATAGTTATGTACTGATTTACTTAAATTTATTCGTTCCATTATTTACATGTTATAAAAATACATGAATAGTAATTCTGATTTAAATTCTGATCTGAGATTTTACTTAATCGGATCTCGTAATCCGACATGTAAAAATTATCATTATTTAATTATATAAAATTTTTTATTGCATCAAGAAAGTGTTTACTTGAAATTTATTTGGTAAATAATTATTACCTAATTTTATATACTATATCATAAATTTTATTCAAATTTATTTGGTAAAATTATTATTAATTTACATACTATATCATAAAATTGTTCATGAATTCTAAGTTTACAAAAAAAGTATTTTGCTTGGTTCAGTTTCTTTTACGTATGTCGTCCATCTTTTGAATTGGCATGAATTTGATTTAATATTTTTCAACCATCTTTTTTTGTTACGGAAGGATATCAGGCTTTTAAGAAGTTTAAGCGCCTATATCAAAATAGTATCGATATCATTTTTAGATATTTTTATTTATTATGCTGCATAATTTAATTTGATAAAAAAATATATAGGTTATACTTAAAGAATTTTTTTGTATTGATCTATAATTTCCAGTTCGCTTTATTTTCACTTGATTCATCATCTTCTACAATATTACTATTGTCACTGTCAAGAACAGTTGAAGTAATCATTATAAGAAGTTTTGCATTATCAGGTGATATGCGAATTTTCTCCCATATGGTTTTCAATTAATGGATAACGAAAATTCCGTTGAACCTAAAGTAAGGTTATTAATATATATACGTTTCTAAAATATAATACATACAATAATATAAAAATAAACTTATCAAACCTTTCTTATGAATGAGGCCGCCAAATTTTCTAGAAGATTGACAAAATGCTTCTGTATTGCGTTGTTTAGAATTATCTAAAACCTTTTTTGCTTTTTTTTTCAAGCTCTTGATGGTTTGTCTTTTTGTTTGCTTAATATAATGTTTCTTATGATAAACATAAGAGTATCCGTCACCTTTCTCACAGAGCCTTACATCCTCAATCGTTATTAAGCTCATCAATGTTTTCTAATTTATCAATTCGATTAAGATTTATAATTGTATTAAGATCCATTCGTCCACTCTCTTCTTCCATATTATCCACAATTTTTTTTATAAACTGCATCTTCGGGTTCTATAGCACTTTCTTGCATTCATGAATATTACGTATTCATTAATATTTCCGTTTTTGCCTTTATTTATACGAGTTAAGCATTTGATACATGTTCCTTTATCGGTTTCAAAATTCATTAATTTGTTTATTATTCAGCAGAACGAACATTTTTTGAATTCGATTGGGTTGAATAATCAAATCCCGTAATGAAATATTTGGTAAGAAAATTTTTTAAAACGACACTTGTTATTATGTTACAATATATAAACAGACATCGTCATTATTAACTCATTATTAACTATGAATAACTGATCGTGGTAGTTATGCTAGGTTCATGGACAACTTCTTTCATCGGAGCCATTGTCACTACGCAACACATGGGAGTGCATTAACTCCGATGAAAGGAATT
This sequence comes from Dentiscutata erythropus, assembly GCA_910591965.1. Lineage (NCBI taxonomy): Eukaryota > Fungi > Glomeromycota > Glomeromycetes > Diversisporales > Gigasporaceae > Dentiscutata > Dentiscutata erythropus. The sequence continues at coordinate 15,488 of CAJVPY010000343.1, read as the reverse complement.
TTCTGTATTTTTTTCCATCATCTGCCTAATATTATATACCTTGTTGCTAGACTGATCCAGTGAATTTCACTGGAACTGGAAGGATTACTGGAACTAACTGGATGAAACTGGAAAATATTTAGGTTCCAGTGGTAAGTTGTCACTAGACTATTCCAGTCATATTTTTTTCACCACTGGATGAAAGCTCCAGTGAGGTCCAGTGAAATTTAATAAGTCAAAAAAAGCATAAAGATAAAAAAAAAACTTTTTTTTATTTAAGTAATATGATACAGATTTGTCACATGTGAAGTTATTTTTGATATGTAAAATTTTATTTAAACTAATAAGTTATTTTTGATATGTAAAATTTTATTTAAACTAATAAGTTATTTTTGATATGTAAAATTTTATTTAAACTAATAAGTTATTTTTGATATGTAAAATTTTATTTAAACAAATAAGTTATTTTTGATATGTAAAATTTTATTTAAACAAATAAGTTATTTTTAATATGTAAAATTTTATTTAAACAAATAAGTTATTTTTGATATGTAAAATTTTATTTAAACAAATAAGTTATTTTTGATATGTAAAATTTTATTTAAACAAATAAGCTATTTTTGATATGTAAAATTTTATTTAAACAAATAAATTACTTTTGATATATAAAATTTTATTTAAACAAATAAGTTATTTGTCATTTTTTAATTTACATCAATTATTTAATTCATTTTTCAATTTGAAAATAACATATGTTGTTTTTCAATCAGTGAAATTTAAAATTAGTAAAAAGTTTTATTATAACATAATATATTTGAAATATTTGAGTGCTAAATTTATGCATATATATTTGATTAAATATATTCAATTACTAATATTCAATAAGATTAACTATTTTTGCATTGCTTGTATAAGACACATCCATATCTTCTTGAGCACACTGAATTGTTTTTCCAACAAGAACATGATTTGGTACTGCAGTTTGTTTTTAATAATTACAGAAATCTGGAAGAGATTTCTGACTTGAGCCAATATTATAATTATAATTTGCACAGCTACTTTTATTAAAATTTATATAATTAATAAAATAGTAAAAAAAAAAAAAATTGTATAAATAAAATTTTTTTACTTATTTAGAAATGGATATTCTCAAATATTCTAAGTCAAGCATTTTTGATTATTATGAGTTGGATATTCTTGAATATTGTGTAGTGATATGGGCTGACTTGGAAAATATCAGCCAGGTATCTTCAAAATGTAGACAATAAGACAACATTAATCATAAAAAAGGAATCAAATTAAATTTAAATAACTTTTAACAGATGTCTAAATGGTAGAAAAAAATTTGTATCTTTCAGAATTTTTCAAAATCATTCATAAAAGATCAGCTGGGTTAGCCCAGGCTGATTCTGGCTGGCCTCAACCTGGGATTTTTTCATCGGCCCATATCACTAATATTGTGAATTAGGCATGTTATATTTTGTTTTGCCTTGCTTGTTTTAATGAAATTGTAATAATTAATAAAACAACATCAAGATCTGGATAATCTGAGGTGTCAAGTGGCTTAGACTTATTTAATGGAAACCAATTGTCAGGTATTCTATATTTGCATACAACCTGGTAAGAATCCTAATTTGGCTTTTTCTGAAGAATTTTGTATAGCAATGACCTTTGATCTATCTTTAATTTATTATTATCAGGAATTCAAATTTTTACAAACTCTCCAGGTTCATAAACTCAATTTCTTTTTGTTTTATACTTTTATTTTTATTATGCTTTTAATAAGTTCATAGTTTTTTTTATATTTTGAATTGCATTTTGATAAATTAATTCATGTTTTTCATATATTGAATTTGTATAATGATATTCTTACAAGTTATAATTTTAATTATAAAAATTGTTTCTTGTAATTTAATACTTTCTTCTCTTACTAATTTATGTAATTTAATAGAATAAGCTTGCTATTTTTTATTAAGCAGTAAGACATAGAAATTCAATTAATTTTGTATTACTTATAGTAATAATATTTTGTATTAAATTTTCTGAAAAGTTATCTGAGTTTAAAATAATTGTTTCAAAACTATTTTCAATTTGAAATTTAAAATCTTCTAAATAAGAGTTTTCCAAATCTAAACTAGTTAAATCAAAATAAGTTAATATAAAACTTTCTAAATCAAAATATCTAGAATCAGAGCTTTCTAAAAATTGGAGCTCTTGGATTTACTAGTGCTATTAATTTCAGAATTTTCTAAAAGCAATTCTTGATTATAATAATTGTTATTTTCTAAGATATTAGCTATATACTTTCATTATATAGTTATTAACTAAATATTAGAGTATTGTTTTGTAAATAAAACAAAATTATTTATTTATTATTCTTCTATTATAAATAGTATAAAAAAAAACAAGACTAGTCAGTGTCCATGCACTTTGTATTTTTTATTACAAAAAATATTAAAAATCACTAATATTTCAAAATTTTACTAAAGTAATCGTATTGTATAACTAGATAAACTTGCTTACTCTTTTTGCTTCATAGAAAATTATACTAATATTTTCTAGTCTTTGTTTTGCAATTAGACCACTTATTAGCTTCTTTTTTGTCACAAGTCTTTTTTGCAGGTCCTTGCTAAAGATGGTTTCTTTTATCTTTTGTATATTTATTATTATAAGCTCTTTTTTTGCTTTTTTAGCTTTTCTTTAAATAGTTCACTTCCTTCTTTTTCTATAATATTTTGAAGTTGCTAATACTTGGAGTACTCTGCCAAATAGTCATATCTTGTATAGATTATTAGAGTATATATCTGCTCTTTTCTGATTTAAAACTTGTATGATTAAAAGTAAATACTTGATTTTGAATATCTAATCTTTATTTTGCTTTGTACTTCTGCAATTTTTGCCTTTTGCTTACTTTAAATTTTTTTAAATCTCTTTTCACATAATTAAATCTGTTTCTTGCTTAGTTTTTACTTACTTGTTTCTAACTTTTGTAAGCTGTGTGATAAAACTTCTTGTTATATTGTTGACTTTGAGATTTTTCTATTATAGTTTCAATATTGTATATTTGTTTCATAACCACCTTGAAATAATCAGTTCTGAGCTGCCAGCCTCTTTTTTTTCGAGTTTGTTAGCTTTTTTATTTTCTTTTATTCCACTATACAACATTACCTTTTTAAGACAAATTTGTAGCTCTTTTATTTTGATTATTCTTTGTATTTATTCTAGCAAGCAGAGGTTTTTCCTTTTAATTATATTATATATCTTCTTTTTACTTTAACTTGTTTGTATTGCATAGATTGCTGCTATGCTATTAGTGAAAATTTTATAGAGGATTTGCAGGGGGCTGCCAAAAGAGCTATTCAAATTTCACCAAACTTAGCTCTTGTAAAGAATAGTCAGTTTTTTTATTAATCTTTAAAAGTTAGCTATTGCTTGTTTGCTTGTTTTGTTTTTGCTTTTTGAGATAGCAACTTAGCCAAGTCTTATTTTTCTTTTTTTAAGCTCTTCTACTAGGTTGAGAAGAGAGCTATTAGTATGTTTTTAATATAAAATTTTAAGCTTGTATTATATTTAAATAAAGGCATTTTTAAAAAATTTTTAATAAATTATTAAGATATTAATAACTAAATTTATTGAAAATTTTGATATATATTTGTTAAATTTTAATTAAAACTTTTAAAGAATGCTCTATTTCAGTATAAAGCAATATTAAAGCTTCAAATTAAAAAAAAATAGCATATGATTTAATTTATTATTAGCTTCAAAATATATAAATCAGCTAAATGGTTTAATTTAATGGTTTAATAATAAATGTATATTATAACAAGAATACATGTCGGTTTTAAATTTATTATTCACTAAATTCGAATTATCGATTATGTAATACACTTGCAATAGATCTAGTTAAATGCCTATAAAAAATCAACTTAAATGATCATCATATATGACCCTAACTATGTTTGATTAATTAGTCGATTGAATACCCTATCTGGACGTCCAGTGAGGTTCCAGCTTCCAGTCAACACAATGATATATACGTATTAATTAGTAAAGAAATTCTGAACAGTGTAATCTACTGTATTCGTGAAATAATGAGCACGGGCATTGTTTAAATTTAATATCTTTAAAATAGCTTACTTGGCTTCAAGATTTCAGAAATTAATTCGTAAAAACTTTGTTCTATCCGATGCAAGTAGGAGATATAAGTATGCTAGACATAATTAAATGATTTGGGGAAATTAATAAAAGAAATATATGTACTAGATTAACAAAGATTGCTCTAAAGGTTATACATTAATGTTATATTTTGGGATATCTAAAACGAAGTAGACACCTATAATCGAATGAATTTAGGACCACTCATATTAGAGTTAGGCTATGATTGATATAACTGCCAGGTTAATGATTTAATCTGTTAATATCACGTGATTTACCTTGCTTTAGACGACTTTATCAGTTATATTTGTTAATTCAATTATTTATATTACATCAGCTGCGACAAGTCTTTAGCTAGTACTCATATCAAATTTTTGTACTTGTGCTTATAATATCCATGCAAAAATTTTTTGTTCGTGCTCATGCCAGATTTCTATGCTATGCCCATGTTCATAAATTTTAATGCCCATGCCCGTTAAGTATGGGCTTGTAGATCCCAAATACAGCACTTGGGACTAAGTTTTAACAACGTGCACTTAGAGATCAATAAGAAAGTGTATTTATAGGAGGCATGTATATATTTGGGCCAGAACTTGAGCGTGCATTTAGAGAGGGTGTGCACTTGCACTTATAGAGGTTTTACTGTAGTACGTATATACTTTATTGGGTTCACGATCCTTCTAAACAAGAGCATGTAAGTATAACTCATTTGTATGTAAAACAGTTCAAAGCTTGGTATTATATCAGTTACGTCGTCAGATTTAATTAAATTAAAATTATCTTTCATATTAGATTTAATATGAACATGCATCAGATCACAAGACTTGGGCAATTCCACTATCGTTAATCGCGAATTAGTGTAGTGTTATTATTTGCGGCTGTGGCTGACTGTGCCATAAATCTAGCACACGTAAAGAGGGTACTATAGACCAAATAAACATGAACCCTATTTAATAGATTTTTGACACATTGGCCATTAACTACGACGTTAATTTTGACTTTATGCCTTGCCACATGACAAATGTTATGCTAAAATGCTTTCTATATCATATACACTCTACCCTCGTTATAACGGACCCTTCGGGCTGAAAGATTTTGTCCATTATACACTCTACTCTCGTTATAACGGACCCTTCGGGCTGAAAGATTTTGCCCATTATATCCATAATAAATGAATATCCTTTATAATGTTATATAATATAATAATAATAATTTAAATTTGTTTTAGAAACTTACTCCGTTATAATAAGGTATCCGCTATATCGGGGTCCGTTATTACGAGGGCAGAGTGTATAGCCTAAACACTACTACTTATGCAGAAATTAATAAAAAGCATTATTAAGTGAAAAGACATAGCCTGCTATTGTTACCAGGCAAACAAAATATAAATTCTCTTTAAAAGATATAATTTTGTTATAAGTCTATTAAGAATAGTATATCGATATTTTATATTAAATCTACCACCATTATTACACGTTATTTCTACACATATGATAATGTTTTTTATAGTATTTATTGTGGTGACACACTGAAAAATGAGATGGAGGCTTGTCGACTAAGCCATTAACAGATGAGTCTACATATCCAAAGGGCGTTAAAGTCGTCCTCAAATGACGGAATGCATATGGAAATAATTCTCAATAATGAAAGTAGTTCTTTCTTTAAATATCATTAATACTAGCGTTAGAAATTAGTAAATTAGTTTATGCATAGATAACATCGAAGCATACATAACTATGACATTTAATAAGTTTACTTACGATGAACAGATCGTATTATTTATATTTGTATAAAAAAGCCTTAATGTGTCTTATGGACTACATTTCGCATACGAACTTGAACGTTTATAGTAAGGCTATGCGACAGGATTTAACTATAAATATATTTACTACCTTAAAAAACAAATCAACAGGATAAACCTTCGGCAAAATGCAACATGACTTATTTGAAGAAACTGTTGAAGAAAAGGTTTTTGGTGACTTTAGTTTTGATCAATTTCCATTTTTTGGTAAAAATGATTTTTCAATTTTTGAGAAAAACAAATATGATGGAATTGATATACGAGAGTTGACTTGTAAGCATTTAGTCGAGGAATTTAAACAATTAGGTCAAAAAGAACTTGATACAGATAAAGCACTTGGTGGGATTATAAATAAGACATCAGCAATATTTGAAGGACATATTATTAACACATTTGACAACATAAATACGAACAATGAAGAAGATATATCTGAAAATCATATAATCTCTTATTTAACGTCAGATATAGACAAACTAGCAAAGTTATATGCTGCATTCTCTACTGAAATTATTAATTGTGTTAACTATGGAATGATTGACTTGAGACCATATAAATTAGCTGGTATTAATACATCAGTATTAAATGCTGGGATATTTTCTAGGGCTGGCAACCAAATTAGATTGTCCCATATAATCAATCATATGGCGCTTATCCAAAATCATGACAATTTTATAGAGGAATATAATAAAAGAATACATAACAGTAAGGTAGCCGATACATTCAATATCATGATTACTTCCATAGCAAGTCACTTGACTCCTTTCGGTGCTAATAACGTAACATTCAAAGAAACAAAGTTAGATAAAAATATGTCATTCGCTCAACTGCTTTATCGAAATATAGGAGGTGATGATATGACTAAGCAGCATGCATCCGATCGATTTGATCCAGCAATTTTACCAAGTTTGACAGAACTACATAGAAATACTATCGAAATCGTTCCTTTAGAATGCCCCGAGCTCGTATTCAGGTTTGAAAAAGGTAAATTGACGATCACAAAACTTTATATACATCCACATTGGATCGAAACTTTATGGAATCTTGTAATGCTTGAGATGAGATCAAAGTGTGAACCAATAGTCAGTACTATAATTTGCTTTTATTCGGGAGTACTCAAAAACGAAAAAGATTTCCATCTTGCGTATCAGCTTGGCATGGTTTATAGTGGCCCAGTAACTTACACTCAATTCTATGAAATTCTTTGCAAGATTTCTGAAGTAAGTCACTATAATTCAACTCTTGAGGGTAAGGAAAATGTCGAAAATCTCGTGTCTGCTGTAAAGAAATTGCAGAAAAACTCTCTTTTGCAGTTATACATACTTTCTGGTGAAAATGTGTTATTAAGACTTATTAATATTTCTGCTATAGTTATCTTGTTGCTTACCATGGTGCAAACTATTATAACAGTTTTAGCTTACAAAGTACAAATGAACCAATGTAATCAATGCGAACAATAAATTCCAATAAATTATTTTTTGCACTTACAGTATGTCTTACTCTAAAGAAAGTAAATTTCGGATAGACATACGTACATATTATTGGCACATAACTTTAAAATTGCACGTGAGTGGACAACTTTCAAATCCGATCAAAAACATTCATTATTTTTGATCTCTGAAATTCATCTTAGTTCCAAGAACACATTTTTTTTTATTTGCATATTGATTTAAAATAATCTACGTTAAATTTTCTAATTCGTTCCATCTTTACGTGCTACAAAATATATGAATAGAATTCTGAGTTCATACTACGTCTTCGGCATTAATTATGAGCACTACTGTAGAGAAATTCCGAACAGAGTGTAATATAAAGTATATTCATGAAATAATAAAGATGGGCATTATTTAAAAAAATTGATTTCTTTAAAATAGCTTATTTATTTCAAATGCACCTTTTCTATTCGAATTAAGATATAAATAGAAAATGTATGCTGTTTCATGTATGCTAAATGTAAATTAAATTATAGATAGTGGGGAAATTAAGAGATCATGTTCTAAATTAATATAGAACTGTTAATTTAAAATATCAAACTTAATGTCAAAATTAACGCGAAATTTTTTTTATTTCATATTATTAAAATACCATGAATAAATGATATATGAAATATTCATCAAACCACAATATATGCAGAGACATCAACCTCTAATTATGTAACTTTAAAAAAGTTTCTATCACATCCATGGTCACAATATTTGGATCCAACTTTCATTAAAATCCATGCATTACCTATCGGTTCAAGTTGAACGTTTGGCTCATTTTGAAATAATTCACGAAGACTAAATGGTATGCAAAAAGCATTTGATGCCAAATTTTTGTCCCTGATTTCATTTCGAACACGAAAAAACTCGGAGGTTTCCTTAAAGTGAAACATACAACGAGAGTTTTTATCTCTGCGTTGATTCGGTGGAAGATCATAGGTAGCAAATGTGTCCATTACTGCATTGTAGGCGGTCCAGCTGTACTGATCAATCCATGCCTTGTTTGGTATGATTATAAGAGTAGGTTCACGTTCTCCTATGTCCTGTCCGCAAGTTGTAAATGATAGGATGCAATCTCATTTTCTGATGCATTAGAAAAAATCTTTCTTAGAACTGATGAAAGCGTTGGCAAGATTGCTAAAATAATATTTATTTAGTTAGTCTTCTTACATGATTATTTATAAAGTAATGATTGCTATGCAAAAAATCTTTGACAAATTCTCATGTCCACTTTTTATTAACCTGCGTCTTCTTCATCTATATATTTTTCTTGTTCACTTTCAGAATCCGAAATGTCCGTGTTTTCGAATATAACTTGAGATCTGATCATTGAAAGTAATGGTATATAATATTTTTCATCGAATATGTATACATTATTGGGCAAAAATTTGTGAATAACGGCAATTTGCCCAATAATGGTGTTATCCGACAATTTATGATCATGATTGGTAGGGAGTCACTCGCTGAGTTTTTTTTTTTTGAATATTGGAAAATTATAATTATATCGTAACACATGAAAAAAATAACAGAAAGAAAGTTTTTCATGATCATATGAGTTTGTCGGATAACACTATTTTATTTGTACTTTAAAAATTGTACCTGGTAGGTAGATTCCGATTGGGTGATAGCAAGAGAATCCCAATTAACACAGCTAAAGCAAAATTCAAGAAAGTTAACAATAAAACAACAAAGAAAGTCATTTTGAGATTAATAGACTAATTATAAGTAAGTAATCTTTTAACAGGGATTAAAGAATCTGATCCTTCGATCTTGATATAGGCCACATTGTGGGAAACTATTCCTTATCTGGTAATCCTATAGTTACCGTTTGATGTACGTCAAATATAAATTTATTAATAATATATACTGCTGTACTATAGGTTTAACAATTAAAATAATTTTTTAATATCTAGGTTGTTCACTTAGTGAAAAATTAAAAATCACACAATTGTTGACATCAAATGAATGCTGTCAAAAGAAAACCTGTCATCGGACTTTCAATTATATTTTGTGTACAGTTTGTCGTCTATGGAAAATCTATCACCATGATAGATTTTCCGTAGACGGTTAACTGTACACAAAATATAATTGAAAGTCCGATGACAGGTTTTCTTTTGACAGCACTCAAATGTCATATACGTACGTATAAATAATATTTTAAAAAATTATCTACATTATTTGTCACGCCGGGTACTTTAGTCAGCGCACTATGGTAAAATAAAAAATATACTTTTTAAATTTTTCCTTTTAATGGTACAAACTCTCTACCATGTACTAGACTCGGGTCTTTAATACAGCATTTTATGATACTTGAAATTTTGTAAGATAATATTTTACCTTATACAAGACAAACTACTTTAAGAGCTAATTCACAAAAGAATGGCAGTATTTTTATAATAAAATTTGGGGCAAATTTAATATAAAATTTACACTTGAATCAAATTTGGCAATCCCCTCAAAGTAAAGTTTTTTTTTTTATTGTTAACCTTTCTTCAGCTTTTAATAAAAGTTGTAGAGCTTGTTTTTGTGATTCTAACAGTAGTAAAATCAATAAAATTGGCTAAGCAATTCTCAAGATATCTTGATTTTTCTCTTTACAATCATATAAAATTTCTTTATATATCTAGCCACATGTATACTTTTGGTATTTAATTTAAGTAGCTGCTCAAAGATTCTATACTAGCTGCTATACCTGCAATCTGACTATAAGATTATCTATTTAAATCCTCTGATTCTAATTTTTACTTTTATCAAATAAAACCTCTAACCTCTCTACTTCTAATTTTCTTAGAAAAAGTTCTAGATTTTGAATATATTTTAAACTATTTTCAAGATAGGCCTGCTAGAGCAATACATATCTATCTATATATTTACCTAGTTTTTAATAATATGCTATAGTATTATTTAATATTTAGAGTTAGAACTAGGGTTCTGAGGTTTGAGTTTGGTTTAGTTTGAGTTTAATCAAACTTCAAATCAAACCAAACTCAAACTCTAAATTTTTATAATTTCAAACTCAAATCAAACTCAAATCTTAATTATAAGTTTGGTTTGATTTGATTTCAAAGTTTGTAAACTGTTTGAGTTTGATTTCAAATTTGGAGTTTTTAACAAAACCTTTTTTCTTTACTAAGTAAAGCTTTTTTCAACTTCTAATAAATGTTGTAGAGAAGTGTTTTGCAATTAAAATGATGATTAAACCATTAAAATCGGCCTAGTAGATTGCAAGATATAAAGATTTTTGTCTTTGCAATTATATATTTTCTTCTTTATATAAATAAAGAAAGCTTATAGTTGTAAAAACTAAAATACTGATATCTCATGATCTACCAGGCTGATTTTAATATTTTAACTACTATTTTGATTACAAGCTACTATTTTATAATTTTACTTAGAAGCTAAAAAGTGATTTACTAAGAAAACTTTTAAAAATAACAATATTTTTTATAATTTTATTAATAAAATTATAAAAAATATTAAAATCCAAAAATTGTACCAATTAAACCTACCTTTATGCTTTAAATAAACTTGTTCTATATATAAAACTATATTATATTAATATATATTTACTTTATAATTTTAAAGTTTAAAAGAAAGATGCTTAATTTTGAATTTTTTATTAAAAATTCTAAACTTAAGCATCTTTCTCTTAAACTTTAAAATTATAAAGTAAATGTATACTGATATGATGTAATTTTATTCATAGAACAAGTTTACTTAAAGCATAAAAATAAATTTAATTAGTATAATTTTGTGGGTTTAATATTTTTTATAATTTTATTAATAAAATTATAAAAAATAATATGATTCTCAAATTTTTACTAATTAATTTACTTTTATGTCTAAATAAACTTGTTCTACACATAAAATACATTATATTGGTATATAATTACTTTATAATTTTAAAGTTTAAGAGAAAGATTTCTAATTTTATAATTTTTGATCAAAATCACAAAATTAAGCATTTTTCTCTTAAAATTTAAAATTATATATTGATATTATGTATTTTTATATGTAAAACAAATTTACTTAGAGCATAAAGATAGGTTTAAATAGAGAATCACGTTATTTTTATAATTTTATTAATAAAATTATAAAAAATATTACAATCCACAAAACTATACTAATTAAACCTATATTTATACTCTAAATAAACTTATTCTATGTATAAAATTATATAATATTAGAATACAGTTACTTTATAATTTTAAAATTTAAGAAAAAATGTTTAATTTGAATTTTTTATCAAAACTAAAAATTTTAAGAAAAATAAAATTAGCCATGTCAAAATAATATATTTTTATATACTAAACAAAATTTGCTTAGAATATAAAGATATTATTAATTAGTATAACTTTTGATTTATACTGCTTTTTTTATAATTTTACTAGTAAAATTATAATAAATACTATGATTTTTAAAATTTTACTCTATATAAATTTAATTCAATATATAAATTTATATATATATAATTCAAATTCAAATAGTTTAACAAACTTTGAAATCAAATTCAAATCAAATCAAACTTAACTAAAAAGTTTAAACTCAAACTCAAACCAAACTTAATTTTAAAAAAAGTTTAAAATTGAGTTTGATTTGAAAAACAAATCAAACTCAAACTTGTCAAAAGTTTGATTTGATATGATAAAAACTCTAGTTAGAACAAACTAGAGATAAGACCCAAAATTTTTTTGCCAAATCTAAAGTTTCAGGTTTTGGATTATAAATTCTGAAATCTCTTCTGAAATCTGAAACCTCTTCTAAAACTCAAAACCCTACTCAAAATTTCAAAGCTTCACAAAAATCTTAAAACTCTATTTGGATCTTTTTTAATACTCAAAACTGCTAATTTTGTATAATATATAATACAGCAGTTTTTATTTTTTTAGAATCAAGAAAAGGTCATAAAATAAATAAAATTAATATTCAACAGCCTGATCTTATTTTGCTACTTTTTTTTTCTTAAAAGAAAAGTCTTAATCTTTTAATAAGCTTTTCCAAAAATAATAAGTGTCTAATTTCTTATCTGTTAAATATTAATATTTGCTATGCTGTTTTAGAAGTTTAGCAATGTTTTTTTTTTTTTTTGAGTAGTTAGATAAATTATAACCTAATTTATAAATGATTTTGTTAACTGTTGCTTATTTTATCAACAGTCATATCATTTAAAAGTTTATTTAGCTAGTAGTATAAGATATTTTTAATAAATTGTCAATTTGTATAATGTTAGCTAAATGAATTATATATAAGTAAACTGATTGCCAGTAAAGCAAGACAAATTTAAGTAATTTAGGTTTAATTAATATTTATTCCATGTTTTATTATAATCATACAACAGAGATTTATGCATTATTAATCATAATTTTTATTATAAATTTTTTTTTCTTTTTTTTTCTTATTTGTTATTTCTATAGAGTAATAACAAATAAAGCTTGAGTGATAATAGGCATTTGTTATTTTCTAAAAAGTTTTTTTTTTTTTTTTAATCAATTTGGCAATCATGCCTTTATTTTATTAGGCTTTGTAATAATTATCTAAACTATTAAAATTTTAGAGAAACTTATCAGTAAGTAATAAATTCTGAACATGTCAGCAGATAGCATATGAGAACTATCTCTAAATAACATGTGACGTGCCTGAGGGCCACACAACTATATCTAAATTACAAGTAAAGACTAACTCAGTTGCCAATGAGTATTTATATTCGACCTGCTATAGTAGGATTCTCCTCCTTCTGAACCTCTCCTGCAATTGGATATAACCTAGCTCTTAACAGATAGTACCTATCACCCATCATGATCACCTCTCTCTTCTTTCAAACTTCTTCTATCTAAGCCTGACAACAAAATTAAAACCCTTATTCATATATAAAAGTGAAAAAAATAATACTATGTTTATGAGAGACATAAACATTTTAGAAAAAAAACACCTCACAGTAGAAAAAAAATACTTTTCAACAAATTCTAAAATAGTCTAACATAAATGAACCAAAATGAAAAAAGTGAAAAAATTGAAAGGTAGCCATGACCACTATTATAGCCCATGCAAGGCATAAGGATAAAAATTATATAATAATTGCAACTAATTAATATATCTCGATTGTAAGATATCACCTTATTATAGAGAACTTGTTTCGGGCATCAACAAAACTTAGGTATCTCCTAAATAGGAGTACCAGTTTCTTTCCCATATCATAGACTGTATTGATAAACAAAACAAACATGTGGTTGCATTCTATTGAGTAAATCCAAATTAGAAAGGTGTAAACATTGCCAATCTTTTGGAGGGATGAGTCTGAATATCTACTTTTTTTTTGAAAATTTTAGAGAGAACAGCAAAAGCAAGAGGAAGATAAAAAAACCAAGAGAAAACATCTAAGAAATGTCTACCCAAGCCTGCACAGTACTAAGTTTTTTTGGTGAGTGATAAACTCTGAGCTTGTCAGCAGATAGTGTATGAAAACTACCTCTAAACGACAAGTACTATGCCTACAATAGGTCCCTTTTCACATGTCTTACATTATGGCTTTTTTCGAACCAAGCCATGATGTACATTATTCCAAAGAAAGTCTTCAAATTTCCAGGGAGTGTCATTAGAAAAACCTATTTGTTGTTATTCTTCTATTCTATTCTTTTACATTATAAGTTACTTTGTCAGCAAAAAGGCCCCAACTTCTCATGAACACCTTCTTTCCAGAATTTTGGAAGCAAGAGCACCAATTCTTGCCAGTTATCTTGTTCCTAACGCTTCTGGTTTGCATGCCAAATATGCAAAGGAGTCTCCAGAATCAAAAGGTTGACCTTTACAAAAACTGCCCTATAGCGCATCTTTTCCTCTCCAACAAATTTTTGCTTTTTATTTGGTGGGAAATTTTGGTCCAGGTGATCATCAGAAAGAGTTTTTTTGTATTTTCTAAAAAGTTAAAAATATATAAAGAGACAAAGATAATAATAAAAATAATTAATAATATAAGTCTATGTTATGACATTATATGAAACATCGAATAACTTATTTATTTCACTATGCCAGGAAAATAATTAAAATATTTCTCTCAGTATCACACTTATAGAGTGCAAAGTATCTCACATATGCTGCTAAAGCAATATTTCATTATTTCCACTATCTTGGGAAATAAATAATACATATTATATATGTGTAATAGTAAAGCAAAAAATAGTACAAAATATAGGGTGTGGCGTAGAGATGAGCACTTTTGCATGATTGCATGGCTGCATGCATTTGCATGAATGCTGCATGAAATTTTTTAAAATGCTGCATTTTGGCCATAAAAAAATATAATAAAATTAAAATATATAATTGCATAGCTAAGAATATTATACTTTATATCTATTATGACTACATATATTGTATGTTATTAAAGTAAAGTAAGACAAATAAAAATTATATACTGTGTTAGTAAAATAGCAAATAAGCTTTATCACAGAATTAACAAAATTAAAAAGTACTGTATAGACTCAGAATAACATGTATAGGCATTATTTCAAATTTTGGTCTAAATTAAGCTTAATTTGGGCCAAAATTTGAAGTAATGCTCTCTGCACATTATTCTGAGTTGATACATTAAATTGAAAAGTTAGATACATGTTGTATTAATGCTTGCATGCTGCATTCATGCAGCATTTGCATGAAATTTTTTAAAATGCTGCATTTTGCCCATCTCTAGTGTGGCAGTATACTAAAGTGGTGGAGTTGTTGCATCTCCAAGCTAGCTTGTAACTAAGGTACCAAGTTAAAATCTCACTAGCAATGTTTTGGACAAAACTACTTGTATTATAGTAATAAAACTTTATTAATAAGTTGGGTTATAGTCAGTGTTTAAAATTCAGATCTAAAGTTATGTTTTCAAAAGAGTATAATTTAAATTTTATTGTTCTCAAAAATTTTTTAGTGTTTATTATATATTAAATATATTAAACATTAATTTTTAAAGAATGTTCATATTTTTTTTTTTTTTTTTTAATATTAAGATGACCACTTAGGCCCTTGGCACTTTATTAGTACAAGTGGTAGGCCAATGTTAATTTTAGCACCGGCTTTACATATTTTATCAGTAT